>WHVE01000517.1:0-96216 GCA_015178995.1 Trichophaea hybrida
ATCGAACCGTACTGACTCAACACTATTGGATCACCACCCGAGGTTGTTTAAGCCAGTGAGCAGAATCCGCTTGGTTATGATGTAGATAGCTACGAGTACGAAACAGACTACAAAGTTGAGAAAATTATGGGCAGCCAGTATACCAAAGGATAAAATCATTATGCATACCTGGTCAAGTAGAAGGGATATCTGAATAAAGTAGATTGGCCTGAAGAACCATATGAGAACTTTGTAGACAAAAGACTATTGAAGGAGTATCATCAGCAGAATCCTCAAGCTGCAAAGAATAGTAGGATCAGATGCTTCAGCTAGTACCATTTTCCCATGAAGGGTTTTTAATGGCTAGCAAGACACCTGACAAATGATATGGATTTTTGGGCACAATGGGTCATATTTTTCAGATCATGAATGACAGATGGATTTGGTTTTCAGGGCACGAAGGGTTATGATATTTTCCAGACCAAGAGAAGGATGACAGTGGTTTTGAGGGCACACGAGGTCACGATTTTTGCAGATTGTCATACGAAACAGAATGCAGATGACACAAGAAATCTCATTGTCCTACTTTGCTTGCTGCCATGTTTCAGCTGGGCATAAGCAACCTGATTAGTTGACTTCGCTTGTATGTCTCAGCTGGCCACAAGCAAAGATCAAAGTGAAATGGACTGTGCGGGCCCACCAATATAGTTGATTTCAAAGGCACTTCCTTTGGGCATGCTGGATCATATCTCAAAAGGCAAGGAGCAATAAGGTCGTTCAGAGACAAACTCTCTATGAAAGGGGGATACTATTATATCTAACATAATATCTGCCGAATGAGAATACACACGATCACTTGTGATGGCATTTGCTGTCACTTCTCTTGGAGGCCAAAACAAAGCTTCTCAAACAGTAAAGCTTCTCAAACTGTAAAGGTCTCAAACGGCAAAGCATAGTGAACTGTGAAGTTCTCAAACAGTGAAGCTTCTTGAAGAGCAAAGTTTCTCTGTAGTGAACGAGACTCGAGAATGCACTGCTCTGGCCAGAGCAAATTGAGTATAGAATCATGCCGAAACTCTTTATGCAACAAAAGCTAGAGTGGACATTGCCCCAAAAGTCACTACCCAACAAATGCTAGGGAACACACCTCTCTGAACAACGAAGCTAGAGATAGCTAATCTCTTGCCAACAATGCTAGAGGAAGCTACTCCCTACCCAACAAAGCTAGCAAATGCACCACTCTGAACAGCAAAGCTAATCTCTATTGAATGAAGCATATTCATCTGGAGATCAATTGAATCGAAAGAATACCACCGGTCTGGAAGGTATGACCTGTGACACCGGGAGCATCACTCGGGTATCACCGGTCACAGTCGTAGCTGTATTCGGTTCGGGACTTGCTATGATTGCGGCAGATCAGGAGCTTCACGCAGAATGTAGAAAATAACTGAAAGATTCACAATGAAAAGAAATGGCTTTCCAAATTCATATATTCATGAAGCTTGTTCTCCTCGCTGAGAAAGTGATGGATAATCTGATTCCTTTCTATCCTTGAAGAAACGGAAGGTCTTTATACCTTTGTCTTCACTCTTAATTGCTAATTACATGCTGTACTCTACAACTCCCATATCTCAACTACCTTCAAACGAATGCACAACCATTGCAACTACTGCTTGCCTCATTCTCCCAATCCCTTCGTATGTTTATCATCAGTGGATTATTGTCGGACTATTGGTATCCTTCCTGACATTGACTCTGCGGTTTCTGTCTTTCACACCAAAGGTATTCAATCGATCTAAATAACTTCCAGATAACTACACTTTGTTTGATAGAGAGTAGCTTCATTGTATGGTGCAGTGCATGCTTTTAACTTTCATCGGGTAGAGAGTAGCTTCATTGTATGGTGCAGTGTATGCTTTTAACTTTCGTCGGGTAGAGAGTAGCTTTCTCTAGCTTTCATAGTATAGAAATTAGCTTTCTCTACCTTCATTGTTTGGAGCAGTGCGTTGTCTAGCATTCGTTGCGTAGATATATTCGGAGCAATTTACAATCTAGCTTTCATTGCATAGATAGTTTTGGAGTAAATCTATTCTTGCTTCACTCTGGCCAGAGCAGTACATTCTCTAGATTCATTCAGTAGAGAGAAACATGGCTGGTTGGGAAGCATCACTGTTCGAGAACTTTGCAGTTCAGTATGCTTCGTAGTTGGAGAACTTCCCAATTTGAGAAGCTTCGCTCTGGCCTCTGAGACTAGAGGCAGCTGATGCTGTTGCAAGTGATCATGTATGATGCCGCTCTGAGGGTATTATGTTAGATATAACAAGAATCGCAAAGTTAATACTATAAAGAATACCAGTCATCTGAGTATAATCTATCAATAGTAAAGATATGGTGGGCTCAGGAGATAGAGTTCTGCAGTAGTAGTGAAGTTTAGGGCATTGGCTCGAATGGCCAGCAGTAGTTGCAAAAGTAGTATTACTGGTTCGAAATTGGTAGAGGTATGGGAGCTCTAGAATAAAGTGTAAATAGTAGTTAAAAGCAAAGAAGAAGGTATAAAGACCTTCAGATTCTTGAAGGGTAGAAAGGAATCAGATCATCGATCACTTTCTCAGTGAGGTGAATAAGCTTTAACAAGATATATATTTGAAAAGCCATTTCTTTTGGTTGTGAACCTTTTAGTTATTTCCACATCCTGAGTGAAGCTTCTTATCTGCCGCAATCAAAGCAAATCCCAAACTGAACATGGCTACTACTTTGACCGGTGAACCTGGAGTGACACTCCTGGTGTTACAGCTGGCTAAAGATGATCAAGCTGGTTTGCATTTTGGCTGGCAAATTGTGGAGGCAGCTTTGCTGCCATTGTATAATCACAAAAATCAGGGCAAAATCGCCACTTTTCCACAGTAACTCAACAAATATTGATCAGATTGCAAATCAGAGACTGGATGGCAAAAGAGTGACAACTTATATATATTTGATATATAATTTACTTTGTAATCAGAGTGAAACTCAGAGACTTAATTGAGCTTGAATGTTTGGATTCACATTTTCTGGCACATGGGGGCATCAAGTCACCCAATGATAATGATCTTTGCAGGGATGTACCACCAGTTGACCAATCAGAATGCTTCGTGTGGACATTGTATGATCACGGAGACGTCCTTATAATAATAATGCCGAAATCGGTTACCTGCATTTACTACAATACCAATGACAACAATACTACGACATGTGTACAAAAAGCTTTCGTTCATATCTCGATCAATCCTAAATTCAGCACCCAGATAATCTTTCACTTTCAACGGCAATTGAGTACTTATTCACCAAAAGATGCCGCCCAAACGCAAGCAATCCACCAAAGGGAATGCTCTCCGCTTGGATATAAATGCTGCGGTAATAGAATTGTTATGCTTCATTTAATGAATGTGCTGACCTTAATACAGTTACTTAAGTATACCAATAACGAAATTTCCGCGTCTGAGGTCATGCCTGAAACATCATCTCTGAGGCACTGCTTGGCAATCTCAGTCCAAAGCTTTTACGGACAATTCAGTAGCTAGCCCTACCAGCTCGTTGTTCTCTTTGAATAGTCCTAACGAAGACGACCCCTACGCCTTCGAACCTGCTGTTCCGGCTCAAACTAATGTTCAGTCGGGATTCACTCGTTACACTTTAGGTTCCAAGTCCTATACCAAGACGCAACAAATACCACTCACTTCAATGTGTGTGGATGCTGTCACGAGTAAGTTTCTAACTGCATACTTGGTTTATCGGTTTTACAATGTATGTCTAGTGGTTCATTCAGCGAATGCCTCTGGAGGCACTGAAGACCTTGATACTGCACAAACTGAGCTAGCACTTGTACGCAGCCACGAAGTCAATAAAAATTCCGCGCACAAATGTCCCCAGGTTGTGAAAGACTCTGAACGTAATTTACTGCCAATCTCTTTCTCATAAATACATTATATTTATTGTAACAAAAGCTGAGGTAAACCACGACACCGGTACTGACAAAGTGATACATGACACCAACAATAAGAATAACCCCAACAATAAGGGAGTCACCAATAATAAGGGCATTCCCTTTGTCAATGCTTGTGATTTGTGCTGATACATGTTAGGTAAATGCAAGGTCGCCAAAGCAAGTGTAGAAACCACAATTAATGCCAACAACGTGAAACAGAGAAAGTATGAAAATCCTTTGGAGAAGTTCCGCACTGACGCTGCCAACATCCTCAATATCAACTTCGACCGTTATCAGTGGAAGAAATTCACTTGTAACAACGCATACTGTTTGAAGAGCAATGGACCTGCCACGATCAGTTATCGGCCATGTTATTGACTCCTCCTATCTCGCGGATACTGATCCGTACAACGCTTACTACATTGATATTACTATTGACAAATACGAAGATCGTCTATCCCATATTATCAAAACTTCCGATCCGTGCTCTCGAGGAGTGTCAACTTTTTGTAACCCGATCGAGTTTAGTACCCTGAGGCTTAAATATCCATTCAGGGAAGCTTATGTCGATCCTTTGAAACGTCCCACAATCGCTAGCAGGCCTCACTTCCCGAATGTTTACCATGGAAGACAATTCCACTGCATGGCAGCATGTCAAAAGCTCCCTGAGATCCATCCGAACATCATCTTGAAGAATGACATCATTGCTGTCATCACTCGTATCAGTGATCACAACTTCACAAGGAATGGTATTAGGAGCGCTGGAGTCACTTTCAAGATGGTCTGTGTTAAATGGTCGATAATATTATGGCTTTGATAACTGTGTGAGAGTTTCTTAATTATTGGGGCCTGTATTGTTTGTTTGGAGGGGATGACATACTTAGAATCGGGTTTTTCGCCTAGTGATTGAATGGATACTGATTATTGGTAAAGCCTGCCATTTTCCCTGTGATGAATGAGATTAATACTGCTCAACTAAGTGCATCACAGCAATACCCGGCATCTTTAAGAGAGTTTGACAAACCCGAAATGCATAGAGACCAATGTACCCTCCTACAGAATGCGTGGTTGTAAACTAGCTTGCCAGCTTCCAAGGCTCTGCCGTTAGTAATCTAATGCACTGACCGGCGTCCTAAGTATTATCCTGTGTCTGGAAGTCCGAAGCTCTTCGCCTGCAGAAGCTCTGGCCTGCGGATGTAGCTCTAGTCAACGCCCAGAGAGCACCATGCCAAGACTAACGGTAAATTGAGGGCGCGATGACGACGTCCGAAATACGAACTTTCCTTCACTGGAGAGATTTGTAGATTCAGTTGAGATTATTAGATTCACTTGAGGTAGATTCACTTCACATAAGTGGATTCGCTTGAGATTTGTGGACTTCTTTCTGCAACCCCAATCGAGCCATACCTTAATTTCATCCAATAAATTACTTATTTGCTTTTCAATAGGCCACCCTGAGCGGCAACGAAGCTTCAATGTGATTTTGTGAATAATTACTACATTGTAAATCTTAGATCAGATTTAGATAAGGTAATCGGTTAGTTAATTTAAAACCGCTAGCTACCTTTCCACTTCCCTTCCTCTATCCTCCCCACTTCCCATCCTTCTCACGTCCCATCCACATCACTATCCTTCCTCCATCTCTTTTCACCTCCCACCCCCATCACTGTTCTTCCTTTCCTCCTACTCAGGCTATGGTACATCCCACACCTAACAGACCCCTGCCCCCTGTTCGTATCCTCTTCCATGGGGTGCTCAGCACAGCTCGTTATCCTGCCTTCGGTGAAATCGTTATGCTCCGCTTGCCAGTGCAGGTTTCCGGTCCCGGATCTTTAATCTCACCCTCGGCAATCCCTGGTTCCAACAGTAATAACTACCATCCCTGTATCGTCTTAGATTCTCAATTGTCAGGGGATAATTGGATGCTCTAGATTTTTATTTGTCGTTCCTTCTCCAGTGTGCCCGATCCTGTCGCCTTCATCGCTCATATGACGCAGGAGCAGAGAAACCAGCTTATTCCGTTGCCATGGATCCCTGCTCTTGATACTCCAACTGAGTTTGGTGCTCCTCTTTCAGTTTTTGTTTGTTTTAATCATACTGTATTCACTCTATTTAGAGTATAACAGACCCTTAATCCCCGACGCCTCCGGGCAAGCCGGCTAGATGGCGAAGCTCCGCAACTGCTACCCGTCGTCCCCTCCAACAAAAGAAAGTACAAGCAAAAAGTAAAAAGATTGATAAGAACATAAGAAAAGAAAAGAACCGAAAAGAGAGACCACCGAACCAAAGACCCCCGAAGAACCTCACTCCTCCACTAGCTTGGGCGGGAACTTCCCGACGTCAGTAGCCACCAGGAAGTTCATCACCGCTTGATCGCACTTTTCCATGGAAAACAGCTCAGAGACCTGCACATGCCAGCATCTGCCTACATTCTAGCCTGTTGCCTTCCTCACCGCTTTCTAGAGCCCTTTCAGCTAGTCTTTCCACCGGCTGCAGTGGTAAAAGAGGGCTCCCGCGTCTGGGTTGTTGTCCCTCCGCACCACCAGCACTTGTCGTCTTCTCGGTGTCCGAAACGTTTCAGGTATACTCCCATAGGCGCATGCCCGGACTTTAGTCGATAGAACCTGGTTGCCAGAGGCTTCACGCTTGTTATTGGGACGGGCCTCTTACTTCCGGCCTTGCCCTTCAGTCTGTAACCGAAGTGCTTGCTGCATTTGTCGGCTTCCCACTGTGCCTTTGCCGCCGACCGTCCCTCGGAGAACCGTCTAGCTCTATTCGCAGCTGAGGTGTATATTCGCTCGCGTACTATACACCCTCGGCCTTCTCGCGCCTTGTTCGCCTGGCGGTCGGCCTGTTCCTTCCCAGGGATGCCTGAGTGTCCAGGGACCCAGTGGATCACGACTTCGATGCCGTGGCCGCGGAGGGCCCTGGCATGCTCGTTGATCGCTCTCGCTAGCTGCTGCCCTGGCCCTGAGTCTAAGTGCGCCGTCCGTCTGATGGCTGCCTGCGAGTCACTGAAAATCGCCAATGTCGTGACTCCGAGCGCCTGCAGTGGCCCCTCTTTCAGTTCTAGGCTGCTATCCATGGAAGCAAACTTGGGTCTCGACTGGTGTCATCAAGATTAATATGGGTAATAATGCGCCTGTGAGTTTTGTCGAAATCACCAATGCAAGCGTATACTGATTATTATCGCTCTAGTATAAGTCTTTTAACCCTGGAGCCGTCTTACCCTATATCGAGGCTAAGCGTCTCATCAGTTATTCCGCTCGCATCCACCATGCTAGTGTGCCTTTTGTGTTCCCGGTTTCTAGCGGAATAGGACCCTCTAGACCTGGTTTGAACATGGGCGATGTTAGCACTGGAGAAGGAATATCTGGAGAAGGAAATAACGATGACGGTAGCAACCCTAATGATGGATGGACAAGTGGGAACACTAGAGGAATAAATGAGAACACCGGAGGAATAAATAAGAATTCTGAAATATCTCAGCTTCTTTTCGAGTATGACAGTGGTATTGGCTCTTACGTCCGATTTCTTGGAACTTCCAATCTGATCATTGTAGATTCCTTTCCGGTCTTCTATGTTGAAAATGACGACGACGATGGTGATGGTGATGATGATGATGATGATGACGATAGTCATCTGGGGCACGATATCGAGGAGTGACTGATGCTGGTCGCACCGAACCCGTATAATAAGGAAATGGTAAGGCAGAAGCAGCTTCTGCGCGACCAGGATCTCCACGCTTGGCTCATTTCTACCTGAGCTTTCGTGCCTGGGTGAAACAAAATCTGGAGTTTGGGTTTCTGAACATTCTTAGCATTGGGATAGATGTATACCGAGATTTCGTCTTGGGGGGGGGAATGGCGTTTGGGTTCGTGCCTGGGTGGAAAAAGATGGCGTTTAGGTTGTGGTCATTTTGTACAAAGCACGCCGAGATAGATGCATGATCCACTTGTTTTCTTGCGGGTTGAGGGTATACGTACCTAGTGTTTTTACACCTGCAAAATACTTAGCCAGTTCTCGTTCACATCAGCCCGTTCTTTAGTGTTAGAGTTGGTGAAATCCCTACATCCTCTCCACCCTGACTATTTGCAATTGGATATATATTATCATTGCCCGGATAGAACTGTGTGCGTTTTAGAATAGTGTGGAGCACCACTAGTCGCGCGATAGTATGCTGGAACAGATGAATCGCTATCTAAGGGATCTAGAAGGAGTCTTAGAAATCAGAAAGTATCTGCACCCCAATATTCCATTTCTTCAACCCTGATAACTTCAAGCCCAATCCATCACAAGATTAAAAAAGCTTTATCCAACAATCATGAAGACATTAGGAAACACAACCTTTAATTCCGTAGACGCATTGACGCCTCCCCAGATATTCCCTTAAAGCCGATCGCTCAACTACGATGACATCTAATCACAGGGACAATGGTTGTAACATTAACAGATAATCGACACGGAAGGAACGAAGAACCCACAATCCTGCAATGATATCCTTTACAGAACCCGGCTCAGAGAGCATTCATTGTAGCGATGACAGGGCCAACAATCATAATCTTTGATGAAGTACATATTTCGTCCTATTTTTGTTTTATTTTGTTTAATCTACTATATTCACTCTAACTAGAGTATGATAGAACCCATTTTCCCCTCCGTCTCCGGGCGAGCCGGCTAGATGGCGGAGGTATTTCGTCCTGTTATTTCTCTTGTCTTTTCGACCAAAGCTGTACGCACCTGCAAACCGAACATCAGCAAGATTCGAAATCGAGATCGGAGCAGTCAAGCACTTACTGCTGTGGACAATTTTGCCCGAAAGGGAAGCAGAACGAGCTTTCATTGTATGTGTTCCGACGTATTCATGTATGATCATACTTTCTTAGGGTACTACTCGAGTAGTTGGTGCGCCTAGAGTGGAGTGGATGTATGTAGAGTACAACCCGAAACCAACTTATAGTAAAATGGCCCATCTATACCTCTGCTATCCAACCATTCCAAATAAGTTATTAGAATTTTTGTAGTGCACATTCGAGATAACTTTTGCAACTCTCGTTAAGTGGGAATAGCACTAGGCCAATTAGGCGCTTTATGCATTTTAGACACTACTGAAGATAAAAAATTCAACGGTTACTCGAATCTTCCAATCAGATTTTTCTAGTTGCTCTGTAATCTAATGATTATCATCAATCTTGCCATTGAGATTCGAATAACTGATACATTCGAGTACCCGACGCTTTCTCTACATTGCGGATTGTTGCAATATGGAAGGGGAGAACCGCGTGTATAGATTAAGGTACAGAGAATAAAGAGAGAGAGGAGAAAGACTCAAATATATAGTACAAGAGAGTGGTGTCTTATGCCCTACCATCAGTTAGCTTACAGTCGGCTCCGTCATCGGTCAGGTCTATATAAGCAACACGGATGATGTATCGACTTGAGTGAGCTTGTATGATACTGAAAAATGTTCGACAAACACAAGGAGCATATACTTGGAGAATTGACAGTAGCTACAAAATTGAGAGATGGCATACCGCTACTCTGCTTGAACTAAAAGTGCAACGATCCCGTGATCGGGCTTCCGGTACTCCAAATGATCGTAATAATGATCATAATAATGATCGTACTCCGCCTCCACCACCTCCACCTCCTCTCCCTACACAGGAAAACCTCGAAAGATGGGTTCGTGATGGGTTACTGGACCAGCTTATTCGCGAGATTTTGGTTGATGTGGAGTTCCAGAACTAGTTAATTTATTTCGTTGCATTGTCGTACCTACCTAATAGCTAAGTAATAAGTAATAAGTATTGAAAATCAGAGCAATTTTTTCCCTTACCGTAAAGTTTCGCAAGTCTCGGGCACATTTAGCAGCCCAAAATACCAGAGGTCTCAGTTCTGTCGTACCACAAGGCCGTTAGAGTAAAATGAGAGCCGAAATACAGTGAGATTCTAGAGAATTCACCTCCCTTGCCATTGAGCCACATAGTTGCAGCATCCTCACATGCTACCATAGCCTTATTGAGACGGTCATCAATATAATCGAGTACCTTCTCCTGTTTCTGTCGTAACCCTCTTCGATCTTCCGTTCCAATAAGTCTTGCCTCCAACTTATCGTCCGTATCACTGCATCCGTAATTTGCAAACGGTACCAACGGTTCCTCAGATCTTCTCGCTTCGAATTCAAGGCGGTTCAGTATTCGAATAAGAATTCTTGACTCTCGCCGTCGAAGTAGATATTGGCCCTTAATGCACGAAAACCTGGCCTTAACGGGCACGGAGCGAAGTCAAGCAAGCCCAACGCGTTGAAAACTAGCTGGTTTTTTACATTTAGACTCGACAGAACCATAGTGCGATCCCCGCAGTGAGTCATAAACAGTGAAAAAGCCGGTGCCAAAAGTTTAATACGCGATAAGCTTGCATGATGTTGGTAAATTGGTGGCGGAGCAGGAGGACTAGTTTCGACAAAACCAACAATGGGGGTTACTATTTTCATTCTATTTCGGCATGCTTCCATATATCAAGATTGAATAGATAGAGTACTTGGAAATGCCGACTTCCTCCCTTCGCCTGAATGCAAAACCGTCAATTGAAACTTGAGTGAAATCGAGCAAAGCTCTGATACATCCAACTGGCACAATGGATGGGATGGATGAACAATATTTGGGCACTGTCAGAGTGGACATCTCCTCTATCCGCTTTAAAGTATTAGATTCAGAAAATGATCTAACGAACTCACTCAATCCCTTAATTACTGCATACACCTTTGAGTGTGAGAGGGACCGCCCAGAAAATTACGCCAGCGGACTGCTCGATTCCACAACCTACACCAATGCAATTTTAGAAAACGGGCACCTGAAGCTTCCTCCTAAATCTATCCTATGTCTAGAAGGAAGAAAACGCATCTTGGCAGCCAAAGAGTTCCTCCCTAAAGATGATCAATGGTGGACAATTCGATTGTATTCCGACGGTAATTTTGCCTTTTTCTTCTTGGACTTGTAAAACTAACACTGCTGTAAGAATTGGACCAACAAGGGCGACTCTTTCTGAGAAATAATAATTCAACTACTATCGGTGACTCCGACGTGGAAATATATAGACGCATTGTGTACTTTCAGGCGAACATAAACTAGAAGCAGGAGAGAATTTGGAAGTCAAAATTATCGGCAAACAAACGAAAGCGACTAGAGCAGTTCCTGAGGAAACCTCAGTATGCAGCCGCGCTCAACAAATTACTGCCAATAGTTGGACTATGGAAGAGTTTCTCGCTGGGCCATTTCAACAGACTCAACTCTATGCGCTGTGACGAAGAGATCATCTATTACCTGGATCGTATCTGGAAAGTTTGGGCATTTATTCTTAATGATTGTATAGTTGATATGAAAAATACAGATGCTTCGACTGTTCAATATTTTCAAGGCCGAAATCCGGGGCATTCACAGAGCGACGCAGTACTCGTCACATGACCTTATGGGTAATGGGAAAATATTCGGGAGTGTACAGCCATCTTCAAAAGTTGGAATCCTTGAAAGACTTCCACGGGTAGATTTGCTCATACCTAGCATCTTTATCTTTTTTGAAGATCTTAAGTATTTAGAAGTGTGTGCTTCGGTACTTCAAAGGCTTATTCCGAGTCCTGGTGGAAGGAAAAGGAAGACCATTTGGCACGGGCTATGTTCGCTAGCCCAACCTCTTACATCACCTGCTATTGAGTACTCCAAAGGGCATTTTCGCCCAGCACCGGAGGAAGAGGACATAAGGAATCGGTATTTACAGTTCTGGCTCTTCAGCATATGACATTTTGCGGATATAGGAAAAACCGCCACTGGGATATATTTGTTTGTTTGAATCATAATGTATTCGGCCGCTTGTGGCCATGACATAATCTACTCCTTTTCCACCACACATCTCAAGTGTGAGCCTTGGGTGTCCCCTTGGCCCTCTTGAATCCAAATCGTGTGACCCCCTATCTCCTTGTCCCCATTTCCGCCGAACAAAAAGAAAAAAAAACTGTAACTACATTTTTCCACCCTCCTCTTACCCCTCTTCCACAACCCCCTCCCTCACCCCCACTTGGGATATGTTCCAACGCCTTTGCATGAAGCTTGGTTTCAATACTGAATTTTCAGTCATCCACGGATCCTTGGAGAAGGAAATTTCCAAGTTTTTGTTACATGTCCGGCCTCTTGACCGCTATGAATTTGACCTCCCAAGTAGTATTGATGCAGTTTTGTCAGTGATAAACAGCTTCCCACCAAAAAGTTCCCCACTGATAAGCTTTCAGCCACCCATTGCTACCAACTCCATGCTGCCAACTCCATGTGCACAGGAATCCCTCAACAGACCTCACAATCTATGTTGTTCCTTCCAATGATGTCTGTTGAAAGTACTCAAGCAAGAGGGGATGGGTTAGATATATCAACCTTTTTTGTTCAACGCTGTTTCTTCATACACTTTTTTTATGCCGACTATCCTATTGAACTTCCAACTGACCCCCACCAAACAGACCACCACCAAACAGACCCAAACGCTGTTCCAACAGTCCCAGGTATTGAAGAATCGGAACCTGTACTCCCCTTGCTTTTGCTCAGACCCTTGATCGCCAATCTCGACAAGACGAGCAATATCTGGCCACACTGGTAAGCTTCGGAGGCCTTCAATCACCCTCTGGGGTCAAGTTCAGCCGTATGCTGGACAGCATTTGCGAATCAATTCATTCAAGCGAGCCAATTCACTTCCAAAAAGAGGCAGACAATATTCTTATACAGCATGTTATACCTAGCATAATACCCTCGGAGCGGGGACACACACGGTCACCTGCGACGTGCCCGATTGAGATGTCATTGGCTATCACTCGTCTCGGAGTGCAGAGTGAAGCTAGAGAAAGCACCACTCCGAATAGCGACGCTACTCTGCACCAGACAAAGCTAGAGAACGCACCGCTCCGAACCACGAAGCTAGAGAATGCATCGCTCCGAATAGCGAAGCTACTCTCTACCGAACGAAGCTACCGCTCCAAAGAGTGAAGCTAGAGAACGCACCGCTCCAAACAACGAAAGCTAGAGAAAGCACCGCTCCGAGTAAGCGATGCCCCTCTCTACTAGCCGAAGCTAGAGAAAGCACTGCTCCGAGTAAGCGACACTACTCTCCGCTAGAAGAAGCGAGAGAATATACCGCCCCGAACAGCGAAGCTACTCTCTACCGAAGCTAGAGAATGCACCGCTCCGAACAACGAAGCTACTCTCTATCGAACGAAGACTATTCGCCTGGAGGTCGCTAGAAAGAAAGGATACCACTGGTCCGAAGGCAGAAGCCGCAGGGCTGATGTCATAAAGGATACCAATGGTCCGAGTATAATCTAACGAAGGTAAAGACGATACAAGGATCGGGAGATGGGGGCCTGCAGTAGTTGCGAGGGAAATTGGTTCGGAGGTTAGGTACGGGAGCTCTAGAGAAAAGCGTAGTTAGAAGAATTTGTTAGAAAGCAAAGAAAGAGGTATAAAGACCTCTGAGTTCTTCGAGGGTAGAAAGGCATAATCATCAATCAACCTTCTCAGCGAGGAGAACAAGCCTTAACAATAAACTTATTTAGAAAGCCTATTCTGTTCGTTCAGAACCTTTTAGTGATTTCCACATCCCGAGTGAAGCTCCCAACCTACCTTCGAAGCAGTCCCAAATTAAGTACGGATACTGCTTTGACCGGGTAAACCTGGAGTGGCACTCCTGGTATTACACAGCAACCCTTGAAACAAACAATGTACAGAAGTATTCTGACCCATTGGTGGAATCGGCCCATCCATGGATGGGTTGTACCATCTATGGACAGGGCAGTTCCACAAATGGTACCACCGTTCATGGGCCCATGATTGGGATATCCAAAAAAAATATTTTCAAATTAAGTTTGCACCGCTACGAGGACTATTGAGCGCTTGTAATTTAATTGTTGGTAAAGTTAATTGGGTAAAATAATCACGGTAGAAGCCAGCAAAGCCAGCAAATCCAGTGAAGGTAGTGAAGCCATTAATTATTCACTATACAAATCTCTGTTACGGAGGTACTCCTGCGTGGGTGGAGGCAGACCGATATCACTGTACTCAGTGTTGATATAGTCTGACTTTAATCACTAGGACAAAACTAAAGAAGTGTAGCTCGATGGTAATTTGTTGTAGTCTTTGTGATGTGTGAACTTATACTGGCATTAACAGGATACAGCCGCTACCCTTAGAAATCGTAGGAGTCTTGGAGCTAGTCTTCTGAAGACTCGTCATAGGATACTTGCAAGGGATATTCGCCGGTATCGCAAAAATGAATGTAATCGTCTGCAAGGTTGTGGTACTGTAGAAAGGTACGAGGAAGGTATAGTGGGCTTCGTTTTGACAATAATGGTGCAGGTACAAAGCCTTGTAGATGATAATATCTTCATGATGATATTGGGACATAAATACATATTCTTAACGTAAAAACTTAATAATATTTCAGGTTGTTTTCCACTGTTGTATTCTGACTGTGGATTGCTGCTAGAGCTTGATCTTTTTTCAACTGGGAGGTTTGAATGGTCTTTTATAGGTGAGTATTTCCGTGTCAGAGGTATATCAGTGAGACATGATGGTACTTCTCTATAACTATCATGTTTGTGTATAGTACTATCTCAGTGACACTGAATCCACTGAGGAGGGTGTTCGCACAACCACCGATCATTGCGACAGAGCTGATCTCAGTAGTTTGATTGCGGAGATTTCCATTTGACAACGTGCAGTTGCGTAAGCTCCCACCAGGCATTCCACAGGTTATCGTGAATTTATGGTGACATTGTTGAAACACATATCGGACCATTACTTCGTATTATCATTCTTCTGCATGAGTGTAATTGTGATCAAAGATATAATGAGCTGCCAACCCATACTTTTGTCATGTACCTAGTGTCATCGCGTCTTATCCGTTTTCCCTGAAGGGGGTGCTCTTTCTCAGTTATTGCATAGCAAACAGAACAGAGCTGGGGTTTGACAGTCTAGACCTGAACACTTATCTTTTAGGTAGACCCAACTACCGGGGTGCAGTTAGCTTATCTCTTTTGACTATTTCACTCAAGAGATAGCAAAGTCCCGCATACTAAGATAATATCGTTCGTCCAACTACCTTGGAGAGCTGCGTGCAGATCCGAGTATAGTTTTATTCCAGTATTAATTTGATATGAAGTAACACTGATCTGATTCGTAATGCACAGCTGACCCGAAGGTCCCTGCGAGGCAATTACGTTGCTTTGGCAATATGGTTTGGTGTATCCCATACCTTGGCCAGCACCAAAAGAATTACCCCTCAGTTACTGTCAGATTGAATGTGCGTATTGTCTTCGTGTGGTTCAGCTAGTCCACTTTGCTAAGACACGGTATTGAAGCTTGCAATATTATGGAATTTTTATCCGGCTATGTTGAGCCTTCGGCTTACTCATTTGTAGACATCTTCAGGGGTGTATCCTCGACCATTGACTCATGGCGTCGTTGGTGGGCCTGGGAGACTAAGCCTAATGTACCTCATACGCATGATAAGGGAGAACCCCTAACAATCTCATCATGTTCAAATTATAGTGCTAGAAAGAGAAAGTGGTTGAAACCAATAGGAAGCATACCCTTACTGCTACAGAGAAGGAAACAAGGGGTAGACAAAAGGTAGGTTGTATGAAAGTGAAGCAAAGCCAAATCAAGCGAAGCAAAGCTATCTCTACTACAGCTCAAAGTTACCCCTCCTCCTACTGAACCAGGATGCAGTAAATCTTATTCTCCACAGGCCAAAAAAGTCAAAAAGCAGATATATTTGGAAGATAGAGTGGAGGAGCTGGAAGATGAAGTGGCTTTTTTGAATAGCTATATAACTGATGCTATTCACCAAATGAATGAGCTCAGGAACCAAGTTCAAAGTCTCAAAATGGGTTGAGCAAGTCATTTGGTAGAGTATACTGTATAGGTAGTGAGAAAGTAGTTAGCAGTATACTCTGAGCAAAGTGAAGCCATTTTGATATTTCTTTATATAGAAGCAAAGTGAAGCCAACTGACTTGCAAAAGACATTTATAACTGCAAAGCGAAGCTAACTAACTTATAAAAGAGATAGAAGTAAAGTTGAGACAACTGCTAGTAAAAGAATGCAGAGTAGCAAAGCAAAGTCAGCTGAGTTATAAGAGGTCTATAGAAGTGAAGCAAAGATGAATAACTTGTAAAAGAGATTTATAGAAGTGAAGCGAAGACAACTGATATGTAAATAACATTTATAAAAGAAAAGTGAGGTCAACACAACTGACTTATAAGAGATCATAGAAGTGACGCAAAGACAACTGATCAGTAAATTAAATATATAAAAGGGAAGTGAAGAAAAGCGAAAATAACTGACTTATAAAAGACTTGTGTAGAAGCGAAGTGAAGGAGTAGTATTTATATTTTATATATTTTTTTATTGGCCAAGCTATTTAATTTGAATAATTTCAGTTGTCCCATTCATGGGCCCATGAATGGCAGTACCATTTATTGAACTGCCCTGTCCATGGATGGTACGGCCTATCCATGGATGGGCAGCTACAACGAATGGGTCACAACAGAAGCAACGACGTCGATGTTATCCTTAGGTATTTTCTAGGGAAGGGCAAAAGGGTAAAGAAGCATTTGGAGCTGTATAGATATGTATGTAGCTACTGTGAAGATCTCAGCGCTGAGCATTTACCATTACTTAACATCAACGACGAATACGTTAGATACACAGAGAGTGAATCTTTTTTTGACAATAGTACAACTGAATTTCATATACATCTTTGGCTCAGTCATAAAAGGTATACCATTGAACAGGATGGTGTCGAGGACAGTGATTTGGAAAAAGACGAGCTGAGAGAACGGCTGAGAATTTCGTGGTGCTTTGAACTTTGATAATTTTTCATTAACTAGTTACGCCTGTGACATCACCCAATTCCCCGTGAAATTGTTTCACACTCATAATTGTGGACTATTGTTTTCAACAAGGCCATTCAGATTTTCACACAAAGTTCTATCACATTTCCAAAATTATAATAAACATGGCTTTCAAACAACTACTCCATCAAACTTCTCAAATAAACCTATCTCTTTTTACTTTCTCCAGCAACAGTCAGAAAACCGTCTCCCTCAGGAGAATAAAGAAGGCAGCGCCTAAGTTCTGTATCAGGAGCGAACGTCTGGAACATGGCGTTATTGGGAAGGTTCTTCGAATATGTGAAGTGACTGTGCTTGACAGGTTGAAACTGTGGATATATGGCTCAGCATACCATTCTTCCTGATTTTTGGCGGAGCCCAAAGCGCCGGCTAGCACTGCAAGACCCATATCCTACAGAAGATGAATATTGACGGTAAAAACTGGCCTGACGATGCTCTAAGTAAGCACTGTTCAAGGAGGAGATTGTTTGATGACAGGGTTCTAACAAGTGTTAGAAAACCTAATGATATTTATTATATGACCCTGTCATTACTTGAAGAGCAATTGAAGGGATCCGGTGAACATGTACTGGTGCCTAAGAGGTTTGAGTCGGAAGGAAATGATGACGTGATGGTAGATAAAGAGGAGGTTTTACCGCTGCCCAAGCAGCAGTTTAGAGTGCAACAGCAAGCTGGAGTATTGGTTGGCACAGTGCTTGACTTGGAAGAGACTGTTATGGAGTTAGTAATATCAATGGAGGATTGCACGATTCTAAACATAATGTATGAACAGATGGACGTTTGTTTATAATCATATTGTATTCAGCTGCTTCCAGCCATGACATATATCCAAGTTCTTGATGCTTCCACACTGGGCGTGTAGGGACAGTCAAAGTTTGATTGTCCGGCGGAATGTTCTTAATGCCCATTTAAGCGTCTCAGACCAAGTGACAATCACAATTGAAAACATAAATTTAACTTTTATTCAGAGATGTACATGCTTATTAAAACCCAACCTACATACCGGACTGTACAGAACAATAATATCTTGGCTGCTTCTGGCCACGGTTTCTGGTAGTGCGAGGTGCATCAACATCAACCTCTATGGTATCTTCAAACAGAGGTATACAAGGTTTCATGCTGGGGGTAGGCTCTGTATTCACCATTGCCTTTTTGATTACCTTCTTGGTCTTTGGTCCCTTGGCCGCCTGTACAGCTATTTCAGCTCATGTCATTCCGCGCTTTCTAACTGAATTCTTTCGTTTCCGCTGACAGTACTTATTAACAGGCGGTGGTAGAAGATTGCAAGGCTAGTCATGATCTACAGCAACGCCTGGGTGTGATGCTTGCAGGTCTGTGATGGTATTGTGGATGTTGACAGTATATATCTCTGCAGCCTTGCCACTAAGCTGGCTGTGATACGCTGTACCTTGGTGAATTGCTTGATAGACAAGATTTCGTCCAGATTCCTGAAGTGGATTATTGAAGAGCACATCATTTTCATGAATGGTAATGTTATTGTCCTCCAAAATGGCTGCTGCATCAGCCGGAGTTATGATCTGCTTGGGGTGCATGATCCAATTATTTGAAACACTAGCAGGCCCAGCAAGAAACCATCTTAGATGGATATATGTAGTCGGAAGTGGCTTCTTTGTTAGAGAGTAGTAGTGAAGAGAGTGTCAGCAGGGGAGCCCAAAGCAGGGAGAAAGTTCACAATCACATTCCTCAGATAGTATCACCTGGAAGCCCAAATCAAAAGGCATATCTATTGTGTAAATCCATTCACGCAATAATAAATCCATTGCATACTGGGTGATGTGACCTTGTAAATGACCTAGTGATACCATTTCAGGTAATGTGGGCAGACGACCCTTTATCCTGCTTTGTGATTCTCTTTCCTCAATATCCCGTTCTGCAAAATCTATGAACTGCAGAATCGCTTGCACAGTTTGATCAAGTTGGATTTTAGGATGGGTAAACATCTGGATACTATAATTGGCCCCTTCATTGCATTGTGTAGAGTTTGACCCAAAATTCGGAAGTTTTCTGGTATAAGCTTGTACCACATGCCATTCCTTTGAAATCCAGTAATGTAAGAGATACGATCGTTCTGCTGGAAGTAGTATATTCAGTAGCTGTTGATGGTAGTTGTTGAGGGAGGCAAGATCTGTACATTGCAACCATGTGTTGACTTTGTTCCATATGAAATCTAGCTCTTCCTTCTTAGAATATGTATGTAGACCAAAGACGCACTTCCAAATATTCTGGAAGCAATGCCATTCACATAATTTTGCAAAAACTCCATCTTCATCCGAGGTCCAGCTTGTACGTAGAGCAGCTTGGATTCCACTCCTCTCGTCTGCTAATACAACTCTGGGCAGGACATATTCATAGAAGATCATAGTCTTCATATGGTTGAGGATAAATGTATAATCAATCGCAGCTTCGGTATGTATGAAGCTGAATGCAATATTGAAGGTAGCTCTACAGTTATCAATGCCAATGACAACTACCAAAGGCATTTTGACCACATTGGTTCCAAAAGTTGAATCAATTTGCAGAACAAATCCTGATGCAAAGCGGCGAGCCCTGGCTATCATTGTGTCATTCGTAAACAATATCCAGACCAGACGGTTGTGAGTTGTGTCTTCAATTTATACGTGTTCCCATCGAGTACAGTAATGGTATGACTTCCATTTCAGCAGATCCACCAGGCAATCGATAACAGCTTCCAGAGTTTCATCACCTGAAGTTGGATCTTTGCGCACCCCAAGGTTGTAGTACCTATTCCGATTCAGGGTCAAACCTTTACATACAAGTCGGTTAGTTATAAACACTAAAGACGAAAGGCTGGCAACCTACTGACAATTCTGGCAACCTCCTGATGCTTAGCCAACCTAAGACCTGCATTCTGGTGTTTAATTGCCTCTTCTCTCATTTCCAAAGCACGTGGGTAGATCTCTTCATGTTCTGGATAGCTGAATGGATCAGGTAGAGGCTGGTGTGAATGTCCGGTTTGTGTAATTCCCAAGGTCCAAAAGTTATCACACTTGCCAGTGCCACGAATTGCCCTATTTGCAATGTAGACTTATCATTTGCAATCGAGACCACGGAACACCCCATCACACAAGCCAAGTTTATGCCCCTCCTTACTAGTTCCGCCAACTTCATGGTACTCCTGACGGGAAACTGGAATGTCCTCCAGTTTTCTGGTATTGGATGGTTTTTGCTGGTGGTGAAAACATTTGAATCGCTTGCTCTCAGCAGTTCCAGATACCGTGGCAATAGCAAAGCTGCTGCAGAAAGCGATTGCTTGCAACCTTCGGATCGCATCCTCCACAGTTGGTTACTGCTCTCATGTTACGGGGGTACTACTGCGTGAGTGGAGGCAGATCGATATCACCGTATTCAATGTCGATATAGCCTAATTTTAATAACCAAGATGAAACTGAAGAAGTGTATGTCAATTGTGGTTCGTCGTAGTCTTTGTGGTGTATGGAGGTATACTGTCATTCACAGGGTATGGCCGTTACCTTAGAAGTCGTAGGAGTCCTGTAGGTAGTCCTCTGAAGACTTGTCGTAGGACACCTGCGAGCGATATTTGCCGGTTTCGCAAAAGTGGAATTAATCGTCCACAAGATTGTTGTATTGCAAAAACTCAAACAAGAAGTTGAGGTGGACTTCGGTTTGCCAATACTGATGTAGGTAGGTGGCGTTGTAAATGATGATATCTTCACATGCATATTGGGACGTGAATATAATACTATTGTTAAGGTAACAACTTAATAATATTTCAGGTGGTTTTCTGCTGTTGTTGTTCTGATTGTGGATTGTTGCTAGAGCTTGATCGTTGTGTTTAAACCATGGGTTTATGTGGTCTTTTTATATGTGAGTATTTCCGCATCAGAGGTATAACAGTAAGGCATAACGGTACTTCTCTAATACTGTGAGGTGTGTGTATAGTTCTATCTTGATAGCACTTAATCCACTAAGGTGGGTGTTCGCACGACATCCGATCGTTGCCACAGGTCCAATTTCGGTTGTTGATTGCTGAGAGTTTGCATTTGACAACATGTCGTTGCATAAGCCCCTACCAGGCATCCCAATGATTATCCTGCATTTATGATGACATTGCTGACATTCATATCAGACCATTACTTTGTATTAGTTATCTTTCTTCTGCATGAGTGGAATAGTGATCAAAGATTTATTGAGCTGCCAACCCATACTTTGCCACATACCTAGTGTTATTGCGTCTTATCTGTGTTCTCCGAAGTGGGTGCACTCCCTCAGTTGTTGCGCAATCGCAACAGAGCTGGGAATCGACAGTCTAGGTTCAAAGACTTATGTCTTAGGTAGAATCAACTACCGGGGTACAGTTAGCTTATATCCGTTGACTATGTTACTCGGGAGAGAGCAAAATCTCTCATACTGAGATGATATCATTTGTCCGACTATCTTGGGGAACTGTGTTCAGTTTCCAAGTATAGTCTTCATTTCAGTATTAGTTTGATATTGAGTAACACTGGTCTGATTCATAACTTACAGCTGGCCCTAAGATCCCTGTAAGGCAGTTATGTTTGCTTCGGCAGTATGGTTTGGTGTGTCCCATGCCTTGGCCTGCGCCCAAGGAATCACCCCTCAGTTACTGTCAGATCGCGTGTGCGTATTGTCTCCACATCTGTCAGCTAGCCCATTTTGCTGAGACTCGGTATAGGAGCTTGGAATATTATCAGAATTTCACCCGGCTATATTGAGCCTTCCACTCACTCATCAGAAGACATCCACAGGGGTGTGTTCTCATCCATCTGACATAAGTCGTCACATGGCTAGCCTGGGAGACTAAGCCTGATGTACCTTATACGCATGATAAAGGAAAACCTCTAACATCTCCCAGGTGCGGAAATACTGTCCATTGCTGTGGAAAGAAGTTAATCGTTTCCCTAATAAAAAGTTTGATGGCTGGGGCTGCAGCAGGCCGGGGTGCCATCCGTGAACTGGAGACCACCGCTGTCTTGCTTGCCGCATCGTTTGCTCTGTGTACGTCTGTCATTGCCAGCCCCCTATCACTATATTGCAAGGTTAGTATTAGTAGTGGTATCATGTTCTCAGTTGTGACACCGGGAGCGACGCCCCAGGTCCGCCGGTCAGTGTAGTAGCTGTACTCAGTTCGGGACTTGCTTTGATTGCGGCAGTTTAGGAGCTTTGCTCAGGATCTGGAAATAACCAAAAGATTCACAACAAAAAGAATGGCTTTCCAAATGAGTATATTGTTAAGGCTTGTTCTCCTCGCTGAGAAAGTGATCGATGATCCGATGCCTTTCTACCCTCGAAGATACCGAAGGTCTTTATACCGTCGTCTTCGCTCTTAACAGCTCATTACACTCTTTACTCTAGAACTCCGATACCTCAACTACTTTCGAACCAGTGCAACTACTATTGCAACTACTGCCGGTCATTCGAGCCAATGCCCTTAACTTCAAAACTACTGCAGAACTCTATCTCCCGGGCCCACCGTATCTTTACCGTAAATTGATTATACTCGGACCGCTGGTATTCTTTATGGCATTAACTCCGCGGTTCCTGCCTTCCAGACCGGTGGTATCCTGTCAATCTAATTAACCTCCAGACGAACAGGCTGCATTCGATAGAGTAGCTTCGTTGTATGGCGCGGCGCATGCTTTTAGCTTTCGTTGGATAGAGAGTAGCTTTCTCTAGCTTCCGTTGCGTAGAGATTAGCTTTCTCTGGCTTCGTTGTTCGGAGTGGTGCGTTCTCTAGCTTTCGTTGCGTAGAGAGTTTTGGAGCGATGTATACTCTAGCTTTCGTTGCATGGAGGGTTTCGGAGTGACTCTATTCTTGCTTCGCTCTGGCCAGAGCGGTGCACTCAAGATTCGTCCACCAGAGAGAAACTTTGCTGGTCGAGAAGCGTCGCTGTTCAAGAAGCTTCGCTGTTCGAGAAGCTTCGCTGTTCGAGAACTTCGCAGTGTGAAAAGCTTCGCTCTGGCCTCCGAGACTAGTGACAGCGATGCTGTCGCGAGTGATCGTGTATGTCCCCGCTCCGAGGGTATCATGTTAGGTGTAACAGCACCTCCTCTCTTAGAGAGTTCGTCTCTGAACGACTTTATTGCTCCTTGCCTTCGGTGATGTATGATCCAGCGTGCCCAAAAAGTGCTTTCGAGATCCACTGAGTTCGTGGGCCGCACAGACATTTCGCTTCGACCTTTGCTGAGACATGCAAGCAAAGTCGACCAATGAAGTTGCTTACGTCCATCCGAATCATGGCAGCAAGCACAGTAGGCCAATCAGGTTGCTTGCGTTCTTTGCTTTCTTTTTCGTATGATGATCTGGAAAAATTGTGACCCCGCGTGCCCTTAAAACCATAATCATCCTTCTCTTGATCTGCAAAAATCATGACATCTTGTGCCCTGAAAACCAAATCCTTCTGTCATTCAGGATTTGCAAAAAATATGACCCCTTGTGCCCAAAAACCCAAATCCTTCGTCAGGTGTCTTGCTAGCCGTTAAAAACCCTTGTGGGGAAAAGGTACTAGCTCAACCATCTGATCCTACTATCCTTCGCGGCCTGAGGATTCCTCTTATGATACTCCTTCAATAACCCTTTGTTCTCAAGTTCTCATAAGGTTCTTCTGTCCAATCTGCTTCGTCGGAGTATCCCTTCCACTTAACCAGGTATAGAACTCGTTTCCATTCTTTGCTATACTGGCTGCCAATGACTTCCTCAACTTTGTAGCCTGTTTCGTACTCGTAGCCATCTACATCATAACCAAGCTCATTCTGCTCACTGGCTGAGGCAAGCTCGGGTGGTGATCTAGTAGGATTGGATCGGTACTGTTCGATGAGTGATACATGAAAAGCATTGTGAATTTGCCATCGATTCAGTAACTGAAGCTTAATCGCTGTGGGCGAGAGCACCTTCGAGACTTTGAAGGGTCCGTGAAGCTTCGCATCCAATTTCTTAGATGGCCTTCTACTTTTGAGGTTCTTCCCATCTAGCATAACTAAATCGCCAACCCAGTACTTTGGAGGTTCTTTAGCACGATTATCGTGGTACTTCCCCATTGTCTCCCGTGCATGATCCAAGCTTCTACGGCACAGTGTATGCACGCCGGTCATCCAGTGAACATGATTCCGAGATACCGGATTCTTTGGTTCTGCTTCGATGGCCAATTCGTTTGAGGATCGACCCAAAGTTTGCAAAGAATGGTAACATTCCCGTAGCGGTGGTAAGAGAGTTATTGTAGGCATACTCTGCCATGGGTAACATCTCAGACCCATTATCCTGCTCGTGATTGCAGTAATTCCGCAGATAGCATTCTAGCGTCTGGTTGACTCTTTCCGTTTGCCCATTCGTTGAGGGTGGAATGGCGAAGACATCTTCAGTCTGATATCAAGCGCTTCAACTAGAGTTTTCCAGAACGCAGAGGTGAACCTAGAGTCACGATCCGACACTATGTTCGATAGTCGGCCATGAAATCTCCATACTTCTTTCAGCAAAATTCTGACCAAGTCCGTAGCTTTCTTCTCACCATCTTTCAATGGAATGCAGTGAGCCATTTTTGTAAAGTGATCGACGATAACCCATACCAATAAGCAACCGTCTGACACTGGTAAATCGATAATGAAATTCATAGAAATTGAATCCCATGGGCGGTATGCTAATTCGAGAAGTTGGAGGAGTCTGTAGCGAGCATGACAAGCTGCTGTTCCTTCTGACACTCTGGGCATGAACGGACATAATCTTTGATGAATTTCTCCATTTCCGGCCAAAAGCACTTCCGTCTGACCAGCCCGATTGTTTTGTCCTGTCCCATATGTCCTGCCACTGTGGAATCGTGCTCCGCTTCCAGTATATCTTTTGTCAACTGCAAATCGTCCGGAATCCACCGTCTCCCTTTATAATAGAGGGCTTCATTTTCGAAAATGAGATGCCTGGACTAGGATTGCCTTCCATTGCTCGGATGTACTCTTCCTGCCATGCTGCATCGCTATTGGCAGCACTGACCACTACTTCTAAGAGCTCTGAAGTGAACTTGACTACTGGAATCGCTCTCAACTTTGCACAAGAAATTGCAATTCGTTCACCTCGTAACTTCATCACTGTCACTTGCCCTGTTTCCCCTTCAGGAGTTACCAACTGATCGGGTCTCAGAACACGGTGGATTGGCTGATTTTCGTTTTCTTCGGCACTACCCCGCCCTGCTTTTTGACAGTACAGCGAACGCCTTGATAAAGCGTCCAGCTTGCCGTTTGCACTCCCTGGCAGGTAAAATATCTTGTAATTGTAACCTGCCAGTTCTCGTGCCGACCAAGCTCGTCTTCTATTCAATATCTTTGTCGTTGTTGAATATTCGAGATTTTTGTGATCGGTGTATACACCCATTGGATGAGAGGCCCCTTTGAGATAACATCTCCATTCTTTGAACGCAAATACGACAGCTAGCATTTCCTTGTTGTGGATTTCGTAGTTGATCTCAGCTTTGTCCATCTTTCGAGAGTGGTAGGCAATTGGGTGCAGTCGTCCATCAATGACTTGGGAGAGAACTGCACCGATTGCAAAATCTCTTGCGTCAGTCCCAATTACTACAGGCCAAATATGTTTGAAATGTTGTAATATAGATGCCTCTGTGAAGTACTTCTTGAGCGTGTGGAAGGCTATCTGATTTGGCGGATTTGCTTTCCAATTAAACTTTTCGTTTGTTTTCTTGGTTAACTCCGTTAGTGGTTGGCATATCTTTGAAAATTCTTCGATCAAGCGTCAATAGAAGTTGACAAACCCAAGGAAAGACTGGATGTCCTTGACAGACTCCGGAATCTCCCATTTCAGAATAGTGTCAATTTTGTCCTCGGCCATGCTGACACCTTCTCCAGATATGATATATCCAAGGAATTCAACTTATTTCTGGTGCCATTTGCACTTATCGGATGGAATAGCCAAATTGTTTTCCTGTAATCGATGAAGGACTTCTCTGGTCAATCGTACATGCTCTTCTTCGTGTTCTGTATGGATGAGAATATCATCTATATAGACCACTACTCCATGATTGATTAGACCTCGCAGGATCTCGTTCATCATATCTTGGAACGTAGCTGGCATGTTTGCCAATCCAATGGACATCACTAGGTATTGATAATGTCCATATTTCGTATGAAACGCTGTTTTCCATTTGTCACCATGTTTAATTTGAATGAGGTTATACCCTGCCTTCAAATTAATCTTGGTGAAAATCCTCGATCCAGCAACCCTGTTTCTGAGTTCGTTCATAAGAGGCAATAGATATCGGTTCATAATCGTCACACGATTGAGGCCTCCCTAATCCACACCCAACCATAAGCCTGTTCCGTATGGCTTTGAGACAAAGTGTATGGGTGCACCCACGGGCGACATGCTAGGACGGATTTTTTCGGAATCGAGCATTTCTTTAAGATAATCTTTAAGGACCGAAAGCTCCTTCTCTGAGAGCGCGTAGATGGGACCCCACGGAGGTTGCTCCCCATCACTCAAATCAATGGCATGGTCATAAGATCGATGAGACGGATGAGCATTGGCAGTTTCTCCATTGTAAATCGTTTCAAAGTCTCTATACTGCCATGGGATTTGCTCTACCCAATCGACCTCAATCTGATACACTGCATTGACATGCATTGAACCAATAACCCCGATCCATCGAGGGTGTTTACCGAACATCAAAATGGAATTGTCATATTCGATTGTAAGAGCGTACAGCCATGTACGGCCTTGTATAAGAGTAGATACGGTTGCAAACGTGGATATGTGAATAATAGAGTAGTATGTATGTAAGATTATCGCTGGAGTGCAATTGCACTCCCGCGAAGTGACTATATACTGGGCGGTTACCCGGCCGCCATTATATCATCCCCCTCTCTAGCTGCAGACCCCCTGGGCTGCCATACCCGTACACGAAAAGAAAAGAAGTAAAGATCCAGACTCGTACGCCCTCGTACAGCCTCATGAATCCCGCAACCGATTGGTACCGCTCAAGGGTGACCGTTCGGTGGATCCGGCGCGCGGGGAAACTCCACCTCCAGTGGTAGGTGGTAAAAACCCGTGCCGACGCCATTTGTACCGGGCTGAGATCCAATAAGTGAAGAGAAGAGAAGAGAAGAGAAGAGAAGGAATCCTCTAAATTCACCCGGAATCCTCCAAGCCCTCCTCTCAGAATCCAAGCCGTTCCAGCAGCAGACCTCGTTCCAAGTCTGCATTCCAGTCCATAGTTCCGAATATCCAAATAGAGCTAATTTCTCAGAATCCAAGCCATTGCTCTCGGTAGTGCTGGCTTGGTCGAGCTTATGTCGTTATTGGCTTCCGCCATTGATCGTTCGTATATAATTTCTCTCGTTGAACCCGTTTCAGAGTCTCCAGGGTGACCATCATTGCCACCGGGCCGATTAGGCCTTTGATTCGTCTTGGGATAGTCTCTGCAGTAGTTAATTGACTTCAATGGGTATACTCATCTTGATTATAGCTGCTGAACCACAGGCCATGCTCCCATCGGCTCTCCGAGTACACCATCAAGTAAACCTTCGAGTACACCTTCGAGTCCACGGTTCCGAACATCCATGGCCACTTGTGCAGCAGGCCAGCAATCCCACCTCCGAGGGCATGCCCAAATATATTCTGAAGTTCACTTCCAGCTCTCCAATTCCGAACTCCCAAGCCCACGGCAGGCCTCGTCGGCGATAGCCTCCGCGCTCGGCATCGATTGTATGTCTCATGGATTGGCTCCAAATTGACTTGTATATCGTCTAACCGGATTTTCTTTGTCTTTGACTTTGGTTGCAGTGATCATACATAGACATGCATTCGTACTTGCACGTTGAAGTTGCAGTAACTAACTCGTCAGTGTGCCATAAAAGGTCTTACTCACAATGTAATTATGTAGCTTCCACTTCAGTTGCATCAAGGCATCCATCTCCGATTCTCATGCCTTCGACTTCCGAATTCGTTGATAAATCTAATCCGTAAGCATCCCATATGACGATCTTACTTGCCATGTAATTCCAGTGCTGTTGGACTCATGGAAACTCCAGGAAGCTCGCATCACTGCAGCTTGGAATATTCGATCAAGAGCCTACGCTCACATCCCATCCCGATGTATCTAACTTGTAAGCATGTCACATGGAGATCTTTCTTACCATGTCAATGTCCTCCAGCACTCTCGCACTCTCGCACTTGTGCTCTCAGATATCTGTATCGCAGCTTCGTACGTCTAACCTGGAGCTTCTGCTCACGTCCTCTTAATCCAATGTAGATGCGCTTCCATTATGCCGCACATTCCAGTGAGGTGCAATTCCGATAAGGTGCACATTCCAATAGAGTGCACATTCGGTGCTTCTTAATGATTCATATCTTCGACCTCGAACATCTCTTTGCCGCTGGTGTATTTCGTTTGGCGGGCTTGGGCCTCCAGCAGGTGTCGTCGGAGAGTTCGGTGCGTCTCCCGCAGGCTGACTGCCATGGTCCATATTGACGTCTCGATTGACGGCTTCGCAGACTCTCGGTCATTCTGTATACCATTCGATTGAGCCTTGTAAATAATTCAAATACTGTTAGCCTTGAAACCACTCTGAACTTCGTTCCATGATAACTCCAATTCGTATAATGTCTCTGATCCAGTAGCCATCTCGACTGTGGGCCGTTCGGCCATCGGTAGCCTCATCAGTAGGCTTCGCTTCCTTGATAATTCCTCAGCATCGTAACAGTTGACTTCTCTGGTGTATATCACCGTGACTGTGCATCGTGACAGCACTTCGTGTGCCGTAACCGTTTCCAGTAGGGGTCGTTTCTGAATATCCGGTACTGTTATCCCCCTCTTTGTGGTTGGAGCTCCGTCGACGACTTTCCAATTCTGATGCTGACAACTCTGATGCTGATCCTCGTATCGATTCTCTTGTCGATCCTAATACTTCCAATTGCCATCGTGGTTCGATAAGTGAATATCCATAGATCATAGCCGCGATCTTGATTCCGATCATTCCATCGGTATGTCCTAAATTTTCAGATCTGCGAATCTGCACTCAATTGCTAGTCTTGTAGCTTGTCATCTAAAATAAAGCTTTCTTAAAGAAGGGAAGATTCCCAAACGCAACCTCGCCTCGCCATTTAAGTAAATAGACTTATCGTCATCCATATCCAGTGATCTCCATATGGTGTTATAAGCACCGCGGAGGTCCAGCTTCATCAATATCCTGGCCTCGCACACACGGTCAAGCATCTCTGAGATTAAAGGAAGGGAATACCAATTCTTCACCGACGCTAAGTTGAGCGCGCGGTAATGGACCCAAAGTCTTAAGCCACCATCCTTCTTTTTTGCAGAAAATCGGCGCCGTCGCCGGCGGTGATGACCGCTGAATAAACCCATTGGCTAGATTTGCCTCGATGTAAGCCTTTTTGGTGTCCTCGATTCGAACTCCGACAAATCGTAAATCCGCCCATGACCATCCGTCTTTGACTATTCGTTTCCGGAATGTGCAAATTTGCACTTGTCCGGTCCATATTTTGTGGCTTCTCCTGTAGCACTGTAAGTTCTCTCAAGGCCTTCTTTCTGACCTCCATGTCGTTAAAGTCCCCTTCGATACCACTGCCGCCTCTCATCGCACTCCCATAATCCATCCGGTGACATAACATCCATCATAAGAAAATATCCACTCATCGATCCGTCCATATGCATGAGATCTTAAGTCCAAATCCAGATCCGGCTCTTGAGCCAGCGATCTTATTCCACCTATTTCGGGAATACCACTCCCGCCACCATAACAGATCATTGTAGAGCAATAGGCTTGTACGATCATTACCACCCAAAAGAATGCCTCATTGCCATGGTGACTGTTGAGTCTCCAGCCCGTTTGTTTGCGGATAAGTCGTCATTTGACATGTATCGTCGTTTCGTCAATCATCATTTCGATTGTCTTTTCATCGATTTGAGGGATTCCTGCGGTAAAGTATTCCGTAAGTTGTATTGGCTTGTCACCTCCGCGCACTATCGGGTGCTTATTTTGTCACTCCCGCCGGTAATCGGAATGCTCGATGGCGATTCTTATCATATGTGAAACTCGTTTCTGACGTCCGTACGGGTTCGTATGACTCCGTAACTACTCCATATGTGTGTTAGCCCATTGTATGTGCAAAAGATGGAGCGGTAGATGTTGCGGAATCCAGGAGGCCTTGTCGTTAGCGGTTCGCCACAATAGGGCCAAGCCCCGCCATCCAGTCACTCCTTTCTTGACTCGGCGACCGGTAGCAGTCATTCAAGGTCCCATGTGGACGCTCTTCTGCCGCAACTACCGCCGCTGCTCCCTGCTCACCCATCCAGCGCCTGGGGCCTATCTCACTGACCATCATGATGCCTTCCATGGTCGCTCCCAGCAGCCCTGTTCGAACTGCCACTCTTAGGAAGAACGTCCTCGACGACCTCCCCTGGCCAACAGATCGTCTAAAGCAGTAGCACCAAGTATTTGTATATATATATATGGAGTACAGCCTCCTTCGGAATGCGCCTCCTCCCTAGCCGTGATCCAGGTACATTCCCGGGGCATTCCGATGGTCTACCCGTCCACTGCCACCGCTTCCGCTCACCCTGGGGTTCGCAGAGCCAAAAGTCGAATGCGTTTGCAAGTCGACGTCAGAATTCCTGGACTTGTTCCAAGGCAACCCAGACACCAGCTCAACAGTGCGTCCACCGCGGCTGCCACCATTTGTATGAATAAGCTCACTCAGCGATCACGTACTTGTCTCACCCATTGGGACTATCTGACAACCAACAACGTCCATTCCCACTGGGGATACGACAAGTATGAATTAACCTCCTCAACGTATATACATACGGAATCCGCTGGTCTCCGGAGAGTGCCAGACGGTTCTGCACCAATAGCCCGTGCATCCTCAGATCCCCGACTATGAACCAAATCATCTCCATTGTATTCCTAGTAACCCGCTTCGTATGCCATTGTATGGGCACATATCTGTATTCGCTCGTTTGGCGATATGGTTTCGTTGACTTATTCGACGAAATTAAATAGAGTTGGCACTGATGGCTTCCTCTCCCCACAACGATCTGTTTGCCACGTTAGAATATTCGGGGGTTATACTTCCCATTCAGAGTTGTAGTACGATCTGTGATCATGCCTAGTTGACTCGTTCGGAGTCGTAACCATAGAACCATAGCTTCAGAATGTCTGCGCGGCTCGTTTCAATCGTGTGTAATCGCGTAATCTTGTAAGGGCGTATAGAATCGCGTAAGACTTCCATAGCCACTGCTGAAAACTCCTTCCAGCTTCCGTATAATTCCGACGTAATCGTTGCCTTCGCCGGTAAATCGAAAGACTTCGACCTCTCGGCTCTGTTAGCCTCGACCGTGTATAATCCACCAGCGAAATGATAATCCTCGTAAGTGCATCGTGAAATGTAGCCTTATCGATTTCGCGTTGTGTTTGATTTTCGAAGATTAATGCGTTCGGGGTGTCGTCAATTATAGCTTCGCCAGCACTTCATGCTGGATTGGCATCCGTCTATAGTATCTAACTCGTCTCGATAGTTGGCATACGATTGCGCTCGTCGGACGAAATTGTAGGGAATGTCTGGAGTACGGCCTGTTTCGGCATTGCCGGTGACGTGTCTCTTGCGGTCGCTTAGACTCCGGAATCATTCTGTAATCGTCAATTGACACAAGTGGATGGTAACTTATTCGATCTCATCACTATCGCGATTAGTAGCCTATATTTTCATATTATGAAATCGTCGTGGTGACCTCGACTAACTTAGTCGTTGACGCGTCTCTGGCCGATTGGCCTCCGGAATCAACTCGAAATCATCTCTGCTACCGTCAACCTCAATTGGGTATACCTATCAAGACTCCGCTTATGCAATTGGTAGCTCTCAAATTCGTATGATTTCTCGTTCGGATATGTCGCGACGTGTCGAAAAGGGGTAATTCGTGAAATCCCGTAAGCGAAACGTATCAAATTAATAAAGAGCGATAATAGTGTAAGAGCGTACAGCCATGTACGGCCTTGTATAAGAGTAGATACGGTTGCAAACGTGGATATATGAATAATAGAGTAGTATGTTGTAAGATTATCGCCGGAGTGCAATTGCACTCCCACGAAGTGATATATCTGGGCGGTTACCCGGCCGCCATTACATCAATCGAGAATGAAGAGTCCGCTGCCTTTGTGCAATGTTGATGGCAGTGTTTTCACGTAAACTGAAGCTTATCGTTTTCTTCTGTAACTCCGCTGAGTGCTCCATGCTGGACGATCCACCAGTAAGGTAACATGATATCGGACAAATCCTCCATAGAACAAATTTCGAAGGTTTCTTTGGTATAATGGGATTCACACCGCAGAGTAACGGGGAAGGTGTACGGCCAACCCGCTCCTTCTACTCTTCCTCCATTGAAGTTTTTGACTATCTTTGGTTCTGTTTGAGTTACTAATGGAACAGCATGCGACTCGGCCCACTGCTTCGACATGATAGGTGTATCACACCCCATATCCAAGAGAACCCTTACAGGGACATTCTTCTTGTCTCGAAAGCTTGCAAACATGCATACTGTGGGTCTTGTACCTGTTTTCGATTCGGGTAACAGTTGTTTGTTTTGGTGGGTTCAGGTTGAGGTTCAGGTGCGCTGACCGCAGCTTTGCGTTTTCGATCTTTTCGAGTAGAAGCCATAATGAACTGCCTCTCGACACAGCTCCTGTTACAATGGGTCATGGTAACACATACGTAAATTCGTATGGGAATGAGGTTTGAATCAGTATAATCGAGTTTGCTTGTCACGCTTGGATGCTATATGACCACGCTTTCTTAAACAGCAGAAAAGAAAGTTTAATATTATTGAAAACCCATAAGCAATACCAATGACCGTATTGCTAAGCCCCAAAATTTAAACCCATAAGCAATAAGGATATCTGTACCCCTAAATACAAAACTGGAGGTATCTGTACCCCAAAGAACATAGGAATGACCGCAATCCGTAGTCCCCACAAAAGACAAAAGAAACTCGTTTCATCCCTCAATCTCCATACCGTCAGTGTCAACCTCGTAAAGCACTCGAGAGCTAGAGGCTGCCACTGGTGGTTTCGTAATTCGATCAGCCAGATTTCTGGGCGTGACATTCGAAGATATGGTGGTTACTTCTGGAGTCGAAGTTTCTACCTTCAACTTCTTATCCTTCTTCTTCTTGCTGGACAAATCTTTGATAGCATTCTTGCAGAACACCCATCGATGCTCGGAAGAACCATAGCGCTTGCATTCGTTATGCTTGGTTCTTGCTTCCAGTAGATATTCAGGAATGCCTTTAAGGGCTACGTTCTTGCCCGCATTGACAGGCTTAGGACCCTTCTTCGTTCGAGGTTTCTTGGAGTCCGAACTCTTTTCAGAGTTCTTCCTTCCTTGATCCCACATATCACCATCATCATCACGCCTCCGCATCTTCTTGTCTTCAGGTTTTTCATCTGGGTGATGGTGTTGATTCTGTTCTTGCAGGCGTCTCCCGTGTGCTCAACCAACTTGTTTCAGCAGTGATTCGTATTCTGTATCGTCGTTTGATGTGAGTTTCGAAACGAATAATCAATCCTTAATGTCTTCGTTGAGGCCACTGTGTAAAGCCTCTCACCTTGCAATTCCGGATAAGCCGACTTGGTAGTTCAAGTCTTCCATCTTTACGATGTAGTCTTGAATGTCTTCCTTGTACTGCAACTCCTTCATTTTACGGAGGTTTTCCTTTTCTTCCACCGTATCGATGAATCGTTCCTCAATGCTGCTGATGAAGGCTCGCCAGATATCAACTTGAAAAAGCTTTTTGAGCTGATGCTCACGATTATTGTACCAAGCTAAGGGCTTTTCCCAGAGGAGGTTTCTGACGAAGATAATCCTGTCATCGTCATAGGTGTACTGGTCCTCAAAATACCTGAGATACCGATCCACACCTCGAAACCACTGGGTGTAGGACTCCGTCTTGTCCGTAGAATCTCCCTTGAACTTGTGCGGAAGGTCGATTCTTTGCTTCTTTCCCGAGTTCGAAGGTCGTGGTGGTTGTGGAGGGGCAGGCAGTAACGGACGAGATTTACTATAGTCCATTCCTCTAGATGGTGGAAGTGGTGGAAGATCATAATCTCCACTATCAGAAGAGCGAGAGCTACTCGAGCTGGAGCTGGGAGACTCGGAGCCACTGGGTGGTTCTCCTCCAATGCCTCCTGCGCTGTCTCCGTTGCCCTTGGGCCCCAGAGTCATAGCTTCCCTGACCCAAATTCCGGCACCATCTCCAACCGTATATCGAAGGTGGAATCCGTCACCATCTGGCTTTGTATCTCCTCCTTTTGGAATCAACACTGACTTGGCCAAAGAGCGTACTGATCTGTTTGTCCTTTCATCCAAAAAGTTTGTCTGTAAGGCTCTAGTGAACTCCTTGAATTTCCGCTCACAGTCCTTTTTCATCCTTCGGTCTGACGCCTTCCTCTCCCATTCTGTGTTGTCCGCCTTTTTCTGTGCTTTCGTCTGGGCATCCTGCATCTTCTTAGCCTCCGCTCGAGCTTTGGCATATGACCCGGACATCCGTTCGCCATCCTCTCTGGCTTTGACTTGGATGGTTGCGAGTTCCTGCAATTGGTGATGAACTTGAAGGGCTAGGCGTTGTTGGGATTGTTCCCTTGTATCAAGCAGATCGGAGAGAGTATTGCAGGCTTGACGGAAACAAAGCATTTGTTCGCTAAGACATTTCCGAAGATCTTCATAGGCTTTGCTCTCATAACAGTGAAAGATTGAGCCCTTTCCATCTTTTCCACTCCCTGGCCGATAGCATTGTATATCTCATTCTGCCGAGTGATGAGCCCTTCATAAGCTTGGGCCAACTCTGGGCAGGCAGTTCGTATTTCGAATTTCTTTTCCCTTCCTTCTTGAATGAGAGCGTCCATTCGTCCCAACTACCCATCGATTTGTTCCGAAAGCTGAATAACACAGTCTGGAAAATCATTCTTCGTAATAGGCTGGTATTGCATTACTTGCTTATCCTTGTCGGTGGATAGAATCAACGCATTTTCTCTTCAAATCACGGTGTAGATATCCTGCATCGGAATATCCAATGCAGCTCTGCTTTGGGGAATTACAATTGTTCTAGAAAGCGACCGATAGATAGGTAGAAGAGGTAATGAGCCTTTGCTTCTCGGTGTAGCTGCTTCGACAGCTGGTTGTCTAGATACTTGGAGGTGTATGACAAGTATGGTCTTTGGAGGCGTACGACTGGTATGGTTTTCGGAGGTATACGACAGGTCGGGTGTTCGGAGGTGTAAAACAAAAGGGTACTAATTTCGATGATGGAAAAATGTTTGGGGACGTAAAAGAGCACCAAGACCGCTTGATGTGTACCGATGTGGGTAGAAAAGAATACCTTCCTCAGAAGCGTTTCTTTGTCTAACAATATAATGTGACACCGGGAGCGTTACCCCAGGTTCACCAGTCAAAGTAGTAGCCATATTCAGTTCGGGACTTGCTTCGATGGCAGCGGATGAAGAGCTTTGCTCAGGATGTTGAAATAACTAAAAGATTCAGAACGAAATGAATGGCTTTCCAAATGCTTATATTGTTACAGCTTGTTCTTTTCGCTGAGAAAGTGATTGATGATTCGATGATCTTTGAGTTGATGCCTTTTTACTGTCGAAGTAACCGAAGGTTTTTATACCTTTGTCTTTGCTCTTAACTACTAATTGCACTCTGTACTCTACAACTCCCATACCTCGACTACTGTCGAACCAGTGCAACTACTTTTGCAACTACCGCCGGTCATTCGAGCCAATGCCCTGAACTTCACAACTACTGCAGAACTCTATCTCCCAGGCCCACCATATCTTTACCATTGATAGATTATACTCGGACCGCTGGTATCCTTTATAGTATTAACTCCGCAGTTCCTGCCTTCCAAACCAGTGGTGTTCTTTCGATCTAATCAACCTCCAGACGAAGAGGCTGCGTTCGATAGAGTAGCTTAGTTGTATGGCACGGCGCATGCTTTTAGCTTTCGTTGGGTAGAGAGTAGCTTTGTCTAGCTTTCGTTGCGTAGAGATTAGCTTTCCCCAGGTTTGTCGTTCGGAGGGGTGCGTTTTCTAGCTTTCGTTGTGTCGAGAGTTTCGGAGCGATGAATACTCTAGCTTTCGTTGCACACAGAGTTTCGAAGCGACTCTGTCCTTGCTTCGCTCTGGCCAGAGCAGTGCGCTCTCGATTCGTTCACCAGAGCGAAACTTCACTGGTCGAGAAGGGTTGCTGGTCGAGAAACGCCGCTGTTCAAGAAGCTTCCCTTGTTCGAGAAATTTGCAGTTCTATATTCTTCTCAGTTCGAGAACTTGACAATTTTGAGAAGCTTTCCTTTGGCTTCTGAGCCTAGGGAGAGCCGATGCCGTCGCGAGTGATCATGTGTGTCCCTGCTCCGAGGGTATCATCTTAGGTATAACAATATATACTACTCCTCCATAATTGATTGGATCTCAACAGATCATATTAATTATATCTTGGAATATAGCTGGTGTGTTTGCCAGTCTGAAGGGCATCACAAGATTTTTATAATATCCATACCTCGTACGCAACGTTGTCTTCTATTCATCCCCATGTTAAATTCGTATGTGTTTGTCAGCTGCCTTCAAATCAATCTCGGTGAAAATCCTCGATCCAACAACCCTGTCTCTGGGTACAGTCATAAGTGGCAATAGATATCGGTACATAATCATCACACAATTATGGCTTGTGTAACCCATGTACCACTGCGAGCCTCTTCAGTGTGGCTTTGGAATGAAGAGTATTGATTCACCAGAATGTAACTTTCAAGGATAAATCTTTCCGGAATTGACCATGTCTTGAGGAGAATCTTTAAGAATCCAAAGCTCCATCTCTGAGAGCATATAGATAGAACCCCACGGAGGTTGCTCCCCAGCTTTCGAGTCGATGGCATGGTCAGAAGATTGCTGAGGCAGCAGAGCATTGGCCATTTCCCTGTTGCAAATCATTTGGAAATCTCTGTACTGCGATTGGATTTGCTTTACCCAATCAACCTCAATCTCATGCACCGCATTGACATGCATTCAACCAATAACCCCTATCTATCCAGGGTCTGTAATGAACTTCAACATGGAATTGTTATATTCGATTCAGAATGAAGAGACTGCTACCTCTGTGCAATGTTGATGGCAGTGTTTCAATGTAAACTGGAACCTATTGTTTTCATCGGCAACTCCACTGAGTACTTTATGCTTGAAATTCAACCTGTATTGTGGCACAATATTGGACGAATAGAATCAATGTTGAAGGTTTCTTTGGTTAAATATGATTCACACCGCAGAGTAATGGGGAAGGTGTACTGCCAACATACTCCTTCTACTTTTCCTCTATTGAAGTTTTCAACTATTTTTGGTTCTATTCAAGTGACTAATAGAATATCATGAGATACGACCTACTGCTTTGACATCATAGGTTCATTGCACCCAGTGCCCAAGAGACCCCTTACAGGGATGTTCTTCTTGTCTTGAAAGCTTGCAATCATGCATACTGTGGGTCTTGTACCTGTTTTCAGTTCAGGTGGGAGTTGTAGTATTTTCGGGGGTTTAGGTTAAGGTGTGCTGGCCGCTACCTTGCATTTTCGATTTTTTCAAATAGAAACCATCAGAAACTGCCTCTCAACACTGCTCCGGCCACAATGAGTTGTGGTAACTCATATGCTTTGGTGAATGAGGTTTAAATGAGTATAATCATGTTTGCTTGTTATGTTTGAATGCTATATGACTAGCATATTTTGAGTATTGAACTCATCCTCAGGCACCCTGTTTTAAACAGCAGAAAAGTAAGTCAATTATTATGGAAAACCCATAAACAATACCAATGACTGTATCGGTATGGCCCAAAATGAAAACCCAAAAGCTATCAAGATGTCTCTATCCCTAAATACAAAACTAGAGGTGTCTGTATCTCTGAAATCCCAAAGAATTCTGGATATCTATACCTGTATACAACAACCGGAGGTGTCTGTACCTCCATGAACATAGAAATGACTGCAATCCTCAGTCCCACGAAAAACAGAAGAAACTCGTTTCATCCATCAATCTCCATACCATCAGAGTCAACCTTGTTAAGCACTCGACTGCTAGAGGCCACCGCTGGTGGTTTTGTAATTTGATCGGCCAGATTACTAGGCCTGATCTTGGAAGTAGCTGTGGTTACTTCTGGAGTCAAAGAGACTATCTTAGGCTTGTTATTCTTTTTCTTCTTGCTGGATGAAGCTTTGATAGCATTCTTGCAGAATACTCATCAATGCTCTAACGAACCACAGTACTTTCATTTCTTCTGCATGGTTCTTGCTTTCAGGGGAGATTCCAGAATTCCTTCAAGGGCTTCATCTTTGTCTGTATTCACAGTTTTAGAACCCTTCTTTTTTCTTCGACAATTCTTGGAGTCCAAACCTTTCTCAAATTTCTTCTTTCCTTGATCCACCATACTATCATTGTCATCACGCTTCCTCTTATTGTTCTTGTCTTTGGGTTTGTGTTCTTGGTGATAGTGTTGGATCTTCTCCTGCAGGTGTCTCTTCTATATGCTACAAACTTGTTGCAGCAGTGATTCGTATTCCCTATCGTTGTTTTGTATAAGTTTCAAAAAGAATAATTGATCTTTAACGTCTTTGTTAAGGCCCCTGTGTACAGCCTCTTGCCATGCAATTCCGGATAAGCCGACATGGTAGTTCAAGTCCTCCATCTTTACAATGTGGTCTTGCATATCTCCCTTGCACTGCAATTCTTTCATCTTCTGGAGGTTTTCCTTTTCTTCCTCCATATCGATGAATTGTTCCTCCATGCTGCTGATGAAGGCTCACCAGGTATTGACTTCAAAATGCTTCCTGAGCTGATCCTCATGGTTATTGAACCAAGCTAAGGCTTGTTCTCAGAGGAGGGTTCTAACGAAAATATTTGTATCATTATTATAGGTGTACTTGCCCTTCAAGTACCTGAAATACCAATTGACACCTGGAATCTACTGGCAGTAGGTGTCAAGGGTTCAAGGCTCGGAGTTCCAGGGGTTATGAAAACCAAACTAAGACAGAGATATTGTACGGTGATGCAGTGATCGCGGGTACTGCGTAACAAGCAAGAGACTCGAAATCCGGAATCACAGAAGTGAACAAAGGTTGGTGCCGAAGCTATTGATTGTTTTGTAGACTAGAGAACGAGTGAAGAACAAACCTATCCTCCGCAAATCCAGCATCCTTATATACAGTTAACGCGACCGTCGTCACCTTTGCTCACTCGTTCCAAAATACATCCTAACTCCACCCAACTATGTACGCAACCCTTTCAATCCGCGGCCTACGCCATAACCATCACGCCATATTTACAACGCAACCAACAAAACCTGATTCCTTCCAACACAACCTGATTCCTTCTATCAAAACCTGTTTTCCTTCGTATTCCCTTTCCTCTTCATCGATCCTTATTCCTTCTTCGGTCCTCACTCAACACAACCGTGACAGTAGCTCCCCCTGCCATATGCTAAGTTCCTACGAAGCTATTGATCCGGGCTTGCCAGGTTGTTCCGCATGAAAAACCTCGATTGCTTGGAGCCCATCCACGTTAACTGCCGGTTCCCAGCTTTGTTCATCATAGCCTTTCCACTTGACCAAATACTGCAATTGTCGTCGAAACATTCTCGAGTCGTCGATACGTTCCACTTCGTATTCTTCTTCTCCGTCCACGATAATTGCAGGTGGTGCCGATTCGATTTGCCCTGGCAAGGCATCTTCCGATACTTTGATTAAGCGGGAGATTGGTTGTACTGGATGAATGTGGAGGTCCTTTGGTAATTGTAATCGATAAGCCCACGGGCTGATGACTTCCGTAATATCGTACGGTCCCAGGCGTTTCCAGTCAAGCTTCTTGCTGGGTCGTTGTGTTATAATATTCCTGGCGTCCATCCGAACTCGATCCCCAACCTCCATCTGCACTCCCTCTCGTCGATGTTGTTGTTTATTCATATTGTATTCACTCTAATTAGAGTATAACAAAGACCGACTCTCCTCCGCCTCCGGGCTCATAACCGCCGGTTAGGTGGCGGAGCTCCCCACCCACTACCCAAAAACGAAAATTTTCACCTCCTCCCCTCTTCCACCATCTTCTGCTTCTACTCTCCTGTTTTACCCCACCGCACCATATTCTAGTCCTCCCCCAGAAATTTAACTGTTCGGATCCAGTACCACATTCGCCTGAGCGCAGGGTCACATTGATGTTATCGCAGTGGAATACCCCAACCGTCCTACCGTGGGGCGTGAACAGCACCTTTGATGTGTCTACCGATTTTCGCTGTTTAAGTGGGTTGATGCGTCCATGGGAACAACTCGTACTGGTGCTTGTGTGCCTGAGAAGCAGGTCATCATGCCTCTCCGAGTGTTGTGGGTCGGAGCGTGCTGTCCTCAGAAAAACTCTTCATTGAACTGCTGCGCTTTCACGCCCTAGTTGTATTGTGTTGTCGATTGTGTCGGTTGTGTCGGTTGTGTCGGTTGTGTTGTGAAAACCATGTCGCTAACTTGCGTAAATCATCGAAGGAGGCGAGTTGCCCTGGAAGAGGGACTACCGTTCGAGGTCCATACTGAGTGGTATTGGGTGGTTGTCGCAGTCTGAGGTACACTCGAACACGAGGGGTGAACAAGCGGACACACACAGGTATGCGAAAATGAAGTCAAAGTAAAACCGCAACGCACCCAAAAAAAAGGGGGTCTTGGCAAAACCAGGCGGTGAGGTGTGTTGTCGAAGGTGTGTGTTCTCGTCGATGTTTGTCTGCTTGTTCCGCTTGAATATCTTGTGCTCGAGTCATTTCAGCCTTCATCTGTTGGAAGATATCGTTCATTTTCTGGGAGAGGGTATTTGCGTTTACTTCCCTGATATCGTTCCCATTCTGAATCGGATGTTGGCTAAAGGTCATTCTTGGATGGAATCCGTAATTACCGAAAAACGGTGAACATCCTGTTGTTTCCGAGGCGTGATTGTTCGACGCGAATTCTGCCATTGGTAGCCACTGTGTCCAGTCGTTCTGTTGATGATTGACGAAGGCCCTGAGGTACTGTTCCATAATGGCGTTCATTCGTTCCGTTTGTCCATCTGTCTGTGGATGAAACGCGGTTGACAGCCTTCGTTCGATCCCAAGTCTTTCACAAACGTATCTCCAAAATTCTGACGCGAATTGTGGTCCTCTGTCTGATACTATGGTATCCGGTAAACCATGTAACTTGAACACTTCTCGTATAAACATCTCGCCCAGCTTCTTGCCGTCTGTATCGTCCCGACATGGCACTAAATGTTTCATTTTTGACAACCTGTCAACCACTACCCATATGGCGTTGTACCCCTCGCTTTCCGGTAGTCCCACCATGAAATCCATACTCAGATCCTTCCATGGTTGTTGCGGTATTTCCAGTGGTCTGAGCCATCCGTGGATCTTCTGGTGGATTGCTTTGCTGCGTTGACATACGTGGCAATTTCGTACGTACCTGTCCACGTCCTTCCTCATACCTGGCCATTGATTATTTCTTTTGAGGAGTTCGAGGGTTTTTGCTCGTCCTGGATGTCCTGCTGCCGGTGTATCATGATGGTCCTGTATCAGTTGTAGCTTGTCCGAGTCATTTTTGACGTCCGTTGCGTTGAGACACAGTCCTTCGCTGCTATCGAATGGGCAGTCCTTGCATACATTTTGAATCCAGTTCCACAATTCCTTAGGATCGGTTTCATCCTGATTCACCACTTCTGCGAATGCTATCACCACTCCTTGTTGTATTCGTTTGTCGAGATTCTCCGTTTTGAACACGATTTGTTGGGTTTTTTCTGCCCCCTCCTTCGGAGGAATGTCTCCTGGCATTCTGGTGAGTGCATCGGGCTTTTGACCTTGCTTTCCTGGGCGGTATATAATCCTAAATTTGAATCTCGACAGGAATTCGGACCATCTGGTTTGTCTTCTATTGAGTAGCTTTGACGTCATGAAGTATTCGAGATTCTTGTGGTCCATCAGTATCTTAATAGGATGTACTGACCCTTCGCACTCTGGTCTCCACTGTTCCAGACTTTTAACTATGGCTCCCAGCTCTTGATCGTAAATCTCGTAATTTTCTTCTGCTGGTGTGTGTTTCTTCGAAAAGAACGCTACCGGATGAAGGATTCCTTGATCATCGTACTGGGATAATACTCCTGCAGACACATAGCTCGAGGCATCCGTTTCCAAAACGATTTTTTTCTCATAGTCGAAGTGTGCTAGAACTGGTGCTGTTGTAAACGCTTCCTTTAGCTCCGCAAAGGCTCGTTTCTGATCGGATCCCCAGTGAAATGGTACCAGCTTTTTCGTTAGCTTTGTTAACGGTTGGACCACCCTACTGTAGTTTCTGATAAATCTTCGATAAAAATTGGCGAATCCTAAAAACGCTTGAACTTCTTTGAGCTTGCCAGGTGCTTCCCATTCCTTCACCGCTGTTACTTTTTCTGGGTCCATTCTAATCCCGTTTACTCCAACTATTAATCCCAGGTACTTCACTTCCTGTTGATGAAACTCGCATTTTTCCGCTTTTAGATACAGACCAGCTTCCTTAAGCGTTGTCATTATTGCTCTGACGTGTTCCTTATGTTCCTTTAAATTGTCACTGTAGATGAGGATGTCGTCCAGGAATGCCATACAAAAGATGTCCAGAAAAGGGCGAAGAGTATCGTTGATAAATTCCTGAAAGCTGGCTGGTGCATTGGTGAGTCCGAAGGGCATAACGAGGGATTCGAACAGGCCATAACGGGTCCTAAATGCCGTTTTCCATTCGTCTCCTTCTGCTATTCGAATCATATTGTAGGCATCTCGGACATCTAACTTGGTGTACCACTTGGCTTTTGACAATCTCAACAAGGTTTCCTGGATTAACGGTAATGGATATCGATTTTTTATGGTTCCTTCGTTGAGTCCTCGATAGTCCACGCATAATCGTAATCCTCCATTCGGTTTAGGTGCGAACAACACCGGTGCTCCGCATGGTAATGATGACGATCTGATGAATCCCTTTGACAAATTCTTTTCAATCCACTCTTTCAGGACCTGAAGTTCTTCTCTTGACAGACTGTATATTGGTCCAAAGGGTGGTGTGAATCCGTCTTGGAGTGTAATCTTATGATCGTACGGTCTGTGTGGTGGTAGCCTTTCAGCGATTACTTTATCGAAGAGGGGGAGAAACTCATGATATTCCTTAGGAATTAACTGTTCTAGCGGTTTTTCTTGAAGGTCCTTGACTTCTAGGGCCTTGTTGATTTCGTACAAGGTTACCGCGTACACCTTGAGTTTCTCCTTTTTATTCTGTCTCATAAATGGGGCTGCTGCTATGGCGCATATGTCCAGTTTTGATCCATCAGATTCCGTTGTTTCCATATGATTACCCCATACCCATACGCTCGAATGATGTTGACAGTGCTTCTGGCAGTAATCGCTTTCGAATCCTATTCTTTTCTTTTGGAATTTGACTGTAACATCGTGGAGTTGTAGCCATGGTAATCCTAGTACGATTGGATAGTATCCAGTTTCGTAACGAATGCTGGTAACTGCTCCTGATGTCCGCGTATGCCTAAGCTCAATTTGCCATAGTGGTAATGGTTCCTGATTCGATGGGCCTTCCATCTATAACTTCTACTTCTCTTGATTCCTTTAACTCTTGTTCCAATGACTGATGATGGCGGACGAAATCTTTGTCAATAAATGCTATTCCAGTAGCTCCGCAGTCTATCAAAGCGTGGGTATCAATGATCTTGTCTTCTATTTTCAGCGAGCATTTCACAACGAGATGTTTGCTTTCCATAGAAGACTCTTTTATTTCTGCGCTTGATATAGAAAACTGCAAAATACCAAAACTAGCATTAACTGACAAAGGAGATTCGTTTCCAGCGCAATTGCCATCCTTATTGCACTGGACTAAACTTTTCCCGATTCCACTTCTTTTCCCTTTCCTGTTGTCGAATCTGCATCCCCCTCATTTGCTGCCTTCTTAAAAGGTGACACCTCCGTTTGTCCTGATGCCGCTTTCAACTTTCTTGGGCATGATGCTGCAAAATGCCTGCTATCCCCACAGTACATACATAGTCCTCCTTCCCTTCGTCTCCTTCTTTCCTCAGGTGTAATCTTCATTCCTTTGACTGCCGAGAGGTCCATTGGAGCGGGGCCGTGATAACCTGCGACTGACCCTGCAGGTGCTGCGTCTGGGGCAGATGTGGTGCTGGTTGTTGCATCCGACCTTTTATATCCTTCCCACTTTCCAGATTTCTTTTCCGCGGCTCTTCTCCTCAGCTGTGAATCCCTTTTTGACACCATCTTAACGAATTCGATCATGCTTTCTGGCTCCTCGATGTGCTGTATGGAGTCTTTGAGTTCGTTGGACAGCCCTTTCCGTAATGCGTCCAATTGTGCATCTTCGTTCCATTTGGTGTCTACTACGTATCTTTGGAATTCTGCGTAGTACTGGGAGAATTCGCGGTCTCTTTGTCTGAGTTTCTCGAGTTCTCTCTTTGCTGTTGCTGCTCTATCTTGATCTCCGAATGCTACATCCAGCAGGTCAACTAGGTCTTTCAGGGTATTGAGTTTGACTTCCCCTGAGATTTCGTCACAGTGTGGCATTAACTGTGCCAGAGCCACTCCTTTCAGACATCCAACTGCATACCTCAGTTTTTTCTGTTCGTTGTTGAATGCTATTGGTTTTCCGGCTATCTTTAATGCCAGCTGCACCTTCCACCCTCGGAGTTCCTTCCTATCTTCTCCTGAAAAACTGGTGATATCATTCACCTTCTCTTCTCGCTCTTCCCCTTCTATTCTTATCCTTGATTCTCCCCCTTTTCCCTCTGTTAACTTCAGGATCCTGGTTACCTGTTGTCGATTTTCTTCTGCTAGGTCCCTAAACTTCTCCATCTGTGCTTGAGCATCTTCCAGATCTTGTTTCAACTCCGCCAGGTCTGGATTTGCTTCCTCCAATGCTTGTTTTAGGATCCGGATTTCTTCAACCAGATCCCCATGACTGCATACTTGCGGTGTTTCTATTGTTGCCGCTGCTTGTTGAGTAAGCAGTAATTCCTGCTTCAGATTGTCCCTTTCCTGGACGATTTTTTCTCCTTCTGGCAACAATTCCGATATTCGTACTTCCGCATTCTTCACAGATTGCTGTTCCTTGAGCAATTTGTTCAGTCTGCTGGTTGTTGGTAGTTGGCTTATTGCTTTCAGCCCTTTGTTGATATCCCCGATGTGCTCCCTGAGCTGTACTTCGCTCATGGTTTCTGTATCTTTTGTTGCCACGATTTCCAGCTCCATCTGTAAGGCTTCGGTCAACGTGACATTGCGAGTCGATCGTCAGGATTCTCCAGAGATCTTTCTGATGATGTAGAGAGGCGGCCGTGAGGAGGCGAGGTTCTGACAAACAGTCTCTAACTCTGTCTATGTTGTTTTGAATTTGTTGAACTGCTGCTTCAATTTCTGCTTCTAGAAACGGGTTGACCATCTACCAGAAGAACACCTCGTGTTTGCTGGGTGTTGTTACGATGATTAGCGCGGTTGGTAAAGGAGCCGGATGTAACTCGCGGTCAACTCCCTTTCCCTTGTTCACCTTTCGTTCGTTGTAATCTGCCCACGAGATTTGGCTTTCTATGTCCTTCTGTCTTGCCTTGATCGTAGATTCTGATGTCTTTGATTGAGCTTCTGCTGCTCTACCGATTGTTGTATGTGTTCCTCCGCAGTTATGTTCGCAGTAGCACGGTTCCTCGTTTTGGCAGTCGACGTGAAGACCGTAGTACTTGGTCCAGAAGTTTTTGAATACTGCGTCGTCGATTTGGAGGCCTCCTCCGTTGCTTGCTGCTTCTGTCCAGTAGCTATTCCAAGGAGATACCGCTTGTGGTTCGTCCCAGAAGTATGCTTCCAAAGGTTCCTCGGGTTCGTTGAGGATAGCGTCGATGCTGTCAAAGGCGTTCAGGGGTTCTTGTTCGAAAAGGTTGAGGGTTCGACCAGCTAGGTCGAGGAAATTGATTCGGGATTGTTGAGGTTTGTTGCTGTCGTATGCTGGCATCTAAAACAGCGTGGATCCTTCTCGTCGATGTTTCCACAGGCACACAACGCAGGAGTGTCTCCAAAAGCTGTGTACTGTGAGCTTGTTTTCGAAGTTTCCAACTGATTTAAACACGGAGCAAAGGGAGTTGCAGGGTCTATGGCAAAAGTAACAACCGCTTTGATGAAAGTAGCGCCACATATACGAAAATATAACCAGTAGAATCGATTGTAGACTCGTTCTTCTGTCAAGGGTTCAAGGCTTGGAGTTCCAGGGGTTATAAAAACCAAACTAAGACAGAGATATTGTACGGTGATGCAGTAATCGCGGGTACTGTGTAACATGCAAGAGACTCGAAATCCGGAATCACAGAAGTGAACAAAGGTTGGTGCCGAAGCTATTGATTGTTTTGTAGACTAGAGAACGAGTGAAGAACAAACCTATCCTCCGCAAATCCAGCATCCTTATATACAGTTAACGCGACCGTCGTCACCTTTGCTCACTCGTTCCAAAATACATCCTAACTCCACCCAACTATGTACGCAACCCTTTCAATCCGCGGCCTACGCCATAACCATCACGCCATATTTACAATGCAATCAACAAAACCTGATTCCTTCCAACACAACCTGATTCCTTCTATCAAAACCTGTTTTCCTTCGTATTCCCTTTCCCCTTCATCGATCCTTATTCCTTCTTCGATCCTCACTCAACACAACCGTGCCAGTAGGACTCCATTATGTCTGTAGGATCTCTCTTGAACTTGTACTAAAAGACGATTTTTGGCTTCTTTCCCAAGTTCAAGAGTTGGGGTGGTTGCAGAGGTGTTGGTGGTAGTGGACAAGATTATGGACGAGGTTTACTATTGTCCATTCCCCTAGATGGTGGAAGTAGTGGAGGATCATCATCTTGGCTATCAGAAGAGCTAGAGCTACTCAAGCTGTAGCTGGAAGACTGCGAGCCACTAGGTGGATCTCCTTCAATGCCTCCTGTGCCATCTCCGTTGCCCTTGGGCCCCACAGTCATAGCGTCCCCAACCCAAATTGCTGCACCATCTCTAACTGTATATCGAAGGTGGAATCCGTCGCTATTCAGCTTTGTATCTCCATTCCTTGGTATCAACACTAACTTGGCCAAAGAGTATACTGATCTTTTCATCGTTTTATCTGAGAACTTTGTCTGTAAGGCTCTAGTAAACTCCTTCAATTTCCGCTGAAAGTCCTTTTTCTTCTTTGGATCTACCACCTTCCTCTCCTGTTCTGTACTGTCTGCCTTTTTCTGTGCTTCGCTCTGTGCATCCCACATCATCTTAGCCTCCGCTCCAGCTTCAGTATATGACCCGGACATCCATTTGTCATCCTCTCTGGATTTGAGTTTGATGGAAAATAGTTGAAGAACATAAAACAGCCCCAAAACTACTTGAAGTATATCAATGTGGGTAGAAAAGAATATCTTCCTCAGGAGTGTTTCTTTGCTAACAATATAATGTGACACCAAAAGCGTCACTCCAGGTTCACAGGTCAAAGTAGTAGCCATGTTTCGTCCAAAACTTGCTTTGATTGCGGCGGAATTGGACCTTCACTCAGAATGTAGAAAATAACAAAATGATTCACAACAAAAAGATATGGCTTTCCAAATACGTATATTGTTAGGGCTTGTTTTCCTTACTGTGAAAGTGATCAATGATCTGATGATGCCTTTCAACCCTCAAAGAAACTGAACGTCTTTATCCCTTCGTCTTCATTCTTAACTACTATGTATACTTTTTACTGTTGAACTGCCATACCTCAACCACTTTCGAACCAGTGCAACTACTTTTGCAACTACTGGTGGCCATTAGTGTTGGCAACGAACCGGATTGGTTCGAGTCGAACCGAACCAAGCAGGGATTCGATTCGGGTTCGATCTGGGGTTCGAGTCGAACTACAGGGTTTGTGATGAACCGGTTCGCGAACCTTGATTTTCGAAGGAAAATAAGTAAGCGACTTCTAGTCCGATCATGTTGATTTTTGGTTTATCTTGTTGCGCTTGAAGTTAGCTACAAGATAAACCAAAAATCGAGCCGATCGGACAAGAACTCGTTTACTTATTTTTGTTCAAAATTTGGGCGAAAATCGTGGGGTTTGAGGCGGAAGTCTTGGCAAGGATTCGCTTCGCTCGAACCGAATCGGTTCGTCAATTGTACGAACCGCCGGCGGTTCGTTGCCAACACTAGTGGCCATTTGAGCCAATGCCCTTAACTTCACAACTACTGTACAACTCTATCTTCTGAGCCCACCTTATCTTCACCGTTGATAGATTATACTCAGACCGCTGGTACCCTGTTTGACATTGACTCTGTGGTTTCTGCCTTCCAGACTGGTGGTATCCTGTCAATCTAATGAACATCCAGACAAATGGGCTTTGTTTGATAGAGATTACCTTTGCCGTTCAGAGCTGTGTGTTCCCTAGCGTCATAGGGTAGAGAGTAGCTCTCTCTATCTTCATTTGCATGAGATTAGCTTGCTCTAGCTTCGTTTCTCAGAGCGGTGCATTCTCTAGCTTTTGTTGCCTAGAGACTTTAGGAAAATGGTGTTCTCTAGCTTGCGTTGCATAGAGAGTTTCAGAATGATTTCATTCTTGCTTTGCTCGGGCCAGAGCGGTGCATTCTCTAGATTTGTTCACCAGAGGGATACTTGGCTGATCGATAAGCTTCACTGTTCCAGAACTTCGCAGTTCAGTATGCTTCACAGTTGGAGATGCTTGGCTGTTTGTGATACTATGCACCCGCCTGTGGGACAAGTGACAGCTGATGCTGTTGCGAGTGGTCGTGTGTGCTCTCACTCCGTGGGTATGCTGTAAGGTATTACATCAGCATTTGAGGCAGAGGTGGTGGAGGATACGTGGGGTAGTCCGTCGAGAGCCAATAATAGATGTACCTCAACATGCTTGCACTTTCATGATGCACTCAATGAGACGGATTGATTGCACATACCCATGAGTCAATAAGAGTTAATCAGGACATATTTGAAGGTGGTCAGCAGTGGAGCCGGAGCAGAAGCAGAAACAAGGGCAGGACCAGGAGGAGGGGGAGAAGGAGGAGTAGAACAGTCAGTCAAGAGCAAATAAAGGACATACCTCAATGCGTTTCCACTGTCTTGATGTACTCAACGAATCAAATTGATTGTGCATACACACCAGTCAATCAGACTTGATCTGCAAAAGTTTGAAGAAGGTCAGCTCTGGAGGTACAGGAGAAGTAGAGCAACCAATTGAGAGCCAATAATAGATGTACTCCAGTGTGCTTGCACAGTCATTATACACTCGGCAATACGAATTGATTGAGCATACCTACAAGTCAATCAGAGCTGATCTACAAAAGTTTGAAGTTGGCCAATACTGGAGGAGGATTGTGATAGTAATGGTGACAGTGATGGTGAGAACAGTGCAAATAAATGTTGAGCAAGCAAAATGAGGATCCAGAGGTATATATGGTTGTCAGAGTGATGGCAATGGCGATGGTGATGGTAATGGTAATGGTAATGGTGGTTGTGACACCAGTGCAAATACAGGACAGGGCGAGTAAATTTTCAATTTAGCAGTATAAATGGTTGTCAGAGTGATGGCAATGGTAATGGTACTGGCAATGGTGATGGTGATAGTGATGGTGATAGTACTGGTGATGGTAATGGCGATGGTGATAGTGATAGTGATAGTGATGGTGATAGTACTGGTGATGGTGATGGCAATGGTGATGGTGATAGTGATAGTGATGGTAATGGTAATTACAATGGTGACACCAGTGCAAATACAGGGAGGTGTAGTAGTATGAAAATGCGATAGTTCTGCCTTTCTGATAAGCGACCAACATGGCTCCTCCTTCGCCATAACTCGGCGGATGTACATGTATCCACTTCTGGCCTATGCACTCTGCAGAGCCGTACCTTAAGTCAACCCCTTTCCTCTCGCAACATTTCATTCCTCTTGAAAATTTGAGATACATCTCGAAACACAATATGATCACCTGAAACAATCCCACGAACAGACTGTTCTATACCTTGACTTCTCAGTATATCGGAGATACTCAAACAACTCTAAACACAACCAAACCAAACAGAATCCAATTACCATTGACTCTGCAGCAAGGTTTAACCAATAGCTATCGACTCCACGGCGAGGTGTAACCAATGGCCAGCGACTCCACAGCAAGATGTAACCAATGGCCATCAACTCCATGGCAAGTTGTAACCAATGTCTATTGACTCCACAGCTTTTAAAGGTTCCTTTTCTGTTTCACCTTCGTATCTCCCAAACTGTGATGTGTTGGGTTATCGTCAAGCATTTGCTTTGCTTTCCTGGGATCGGCAGCTGGTTCGCAGGTTATTTCATCTTTGTTGTAGCCTTCTCATGCAATTTAATACTTATAGCCACCATCGATGCCCGGTGGCTTCTTATGCAAGATCATTGCATTTACGACATATGAACACTGAATTGTGCTATGTTCATCTGTTACAGTGCATATAGCAGGAGGAGGAGACTTTTCCCGCGCCAGATCAGCGGTGTACATCTTGAGTCTGCCAACATTTACTGTATCTTGGATCGTCATATGTGCTGGTAACTCCAATTTGTCAGCATTTGGCCCCCAGAACTTAATGATTTTGTAGGGTCCTGCCCACAGGTGTTGTAACTACCAACAAGAAGGGTCTGGGTATGTGTATGTAATTGGCAGATCTTCAGTACTCAACAATACGAGGTCTCCAACATCCAGGGTGCATGGCCTCGGGCTCATATGTGCTTCAGCCACTTTACTATATTGAGTCTCTCGTAGATGGTCCTGGGCATTGTAGAATGAAGTTTGCAATCCTTCGACAGACTTTGCGCCGGTCAAGATCTGCATTTCATTTCATCGGCCAGCCATGAAATTTTGGGGAATGGAAGGTGCATATCCCAAATCCAACTCGAAATGACTCTGGTTGGTAGTGTCAAGGATTCAGGGCTGAGTGTCGAGGGTTCAGAATTCGGGGTTCTAGGGGTTATAAAATCCACGAACAGGAAGCTCAGGGTCAAAAAATCCCCTGTAGCTAAAGAAACAAAGACTCTACACAAGAAACTCGATTGAGGATCACCAAATGTGAAAGAAGTGAAAGCCGAAGCTAATTGATTGTGTTACAAACGAGAGAACGAGTGAAGAAAGAAAACTTGTCCTCCGCCAAATGCCTTCTTCATATACATTGATTTTACTTGATCCATAATACATCCGAACTCTTGCTTTCTGTGTACACTGCTTTCATGCGGTTCCGTCGTTTCCCGTAAAACCCTGATCCGAAACTTGATTTCATTCTTGTCATGCTTTAGCCTCCGTGGGAAACGTGATTTCATTCTTGTCGTACGTTAGGCTTCGTTGGAAACCTGATTTCATTCTCGTCATGCTTTAGCCTCTGTTGGAAACCTCATTTCATTTTCGTCATGCTTTAGCCTCCGTTCAAAACTTGAGTTTATTCTCTTCATGCTTTATCTTTACATTATTCACCGATCACCACTCCACCACCAATTGTCACTCACCACAACTGTGACAGGTAGACGAATGTTCAAAGGCGTTATATGTGTACTGTGCCAATGGCAGCATATTGTCCCATCCAGTCTGTTGGTGTATGGCAAAGGCCTGCAGGTATCTTGTGACTTGTTTATGCTGGGTTCTCTGATAGTCCATCAGTTTGTGGGTGGAAAGCAGTTGACATTAACAATTTAGTTCGCAACAGCTTACTCATCTTCATCCAGAAATCTGAGGTGAAACAGGTATTTCTGTTGTAGATGATCTCAACTGGAACGCTGTGAATTCGTATGGTGGGTTCCGAACACAGTTGAGCGAAGCCAGCAGCATCAATCGTTTATGTACATGATATCCAGTGAATTTGTTTTGAAAAGTGATCGACAAATGTGACAATACAGTTGTTTCCTCTTGCTAAGATTCGCTTATCAGTAACAAAATCCCCTCCTATCTATTTCCACCAGCCCTTTGTGACTAGTATAGGTTTCAACAAGCCTGCAACTCTCCCAGCGGACTGGTTAACCTTTGCACATGTGTTGCATCCATGTGTATACTTTGGAACTCCGTTCCACATTGCAGGCCAAAAGAAACATTGCCAAAGTGCTATGTACGTTTGAGCTGCCCCAATTCTCCCTCCTACTGTTATGTCATATGCTTGGTGGAGTATACGGTGACATAAAGTCATTGTGATATACAGACAGTGAGGCTCATCATTGTGACGATCTGGGTCTTGTTTTTGAAGATCAAGGTTCAAAAGGTTATTATCCAGGGTGAATCGATGACTACGACCCCAAGCCATCCATATGGTCGCAGGGGTGGATGCACCTGGTGGGTGTCCTTGATCCTCAGACTTCAATATCTGGAAAATGTCCTTGCCCCACGAGTCAGCACTGGTCTCGGCTGCCACTTCTTCAAGCCTCTCTGCCAAGTCATAGATAACCAATTGTGTGAGTCAGCAATGCGCACGATGACTGAGTGAAAATCGACATTGTGCAACTCAACGTTCCCATCATCTGTTACGGGGGTACTCCTGCATGGGTGGGAACAGACCGATAACATTGTACTCAGTTGCAATATAGTCTGATGTTAATCCCTAAGACAAAACTGAAATGGTGTAATTCGATGGTAATTTGTCGAAGTCTTTGTGGCATATGAACGTATACAGACATTGGCAGGGTACAGCCGCTACCCTAGAAATCGTAGAAGTCTTGGAGATAGTCTTCTGAAGAATTGTTGAAAGGTATTTGCGAGGGATACTCGCCGGTTTTACAAAAGTGGATATATTCATCCACAAGGTTGTTGTATTGCAAAAACTCAAACAAGAAGTTGAGGTGAGCTTCGTTTTGGCAATACTGGTGAAAATGGGCCACGTTGAAGATAATGATATCTTCATGTGCATATTGGGAGATCAATCATAGATATTCTTAAGGTAAAAACTTAATAATATATCAGGTGGTTTTCCACTGTTGTGTTTTGACTGTGGATTGCTGCTGGAACTTGATCGTTTTTTGACCAATAGGTTTGTGTAGTCTTTTATAGGTGAGTATTTCCGCATCAAAGGTATATCACTGAGACATGCTGGTACTTCTCTATAACTGTGATGTGTGTATATAGTACTATCTCAATAACACTTAATCCATCGAGGTGGGTGTTCGCACAATAACCGATTGTTCCAACAGAGCCAATCTCTGTAGTTGGTTGCAGAGAGTTCCGTTTCACAATGTGTGGTTGCGTAAGCTTCCACCAGGCATCCCAAAGGTTATCCTGCATTCATGGTGACATTGCTGACATATATATCGGACCATTACTTTGTATTAGTTATCTTTCTTCTGCATGAGTGGAATGGTGATCAAACATTGAATGAGCTGCCAATCCATTCTTTGCCATGTACCTAGCGTCATCGCATCTTATCGGTTTTTCCCTGAAGGGGGTGCGCTCTCTCAGTTATTGCGTAGCAAACGCAACAGAGCTGGAGTTCAACAGTCCAGATCCAAACTGTCAGGGGTTCAAGGCTCGGAGTTCTAGGGGTTATAAAAACCAAATGTGAGGGTGCAGTGATCGCGGGTACTGCGTAACAAACAGACACTCGAAATCCAGAATCACAGAAGTGAACAAAGGTTTGGTGCCGAAGCTATTGATTGTTTTGTAGACTAGAGAACGAATAAAGAACAAACCTATCTTCCGCAAATCCAGCATCCTTATATACTGTTAACGCGCCCATCGTCATCTTTACTCACTCGTTCCGAAATACATCCTAACTCCACCCAACAATGTACGCAACCCCTTCAACCCACAGCTTACGCCATAACCATCACGCCATATTTACAACGCAACCAACAAAACCTGATTCCTTCCAACAAAATCTGTTCTCCTTCGTTTTCCCTTTATCCTGCATCGATCCTTACTCCCTCTTTGATCCTCACTCGACACAACCGTGACACAAACACTTATCTTTTTAGATAGATTCAACTACTTGGACACAGTTAGCTTATCTCATTCGACTATTTCACTCAAGAGATAGCAAAGTCCCACCTACTAAGAAAATGTCGTTCGTCCAACTATCTCAGGGAGCTGCGTACAGATCCCTGTATAGTTTTTATCACATTATTAGTTTGATATGAAGTAACACTGGTTTGATTTGTAATGCACAGCTGACCCAATAGTCCCAGCGAGGCAATTACTTTGCTTTGGCCATATGGTTTGGTATGTCCCATGCCTTGGCCGGCACCAAAAGGTTTACCCCCAGTTACTGTCTGATCGAATGTGCATATTGTTTCCACGTGGTTGAGCCAGTCCACTTTGCTAAGACACGGTATTGAAGCTTGGAATATCATGGGAATTTCACCCAGCTATATTGAGCCTTCCGCTTATTCATTAGTAGACATCCTCAGGAGTGCATTTTCGACCATTGACAAAAGGCGTCACTGGTGAACCTGGGAGACTAAGCCTAATGTACCTCATATGCATGATAAGGGAAAACCCTGAACATCTTCCATCAGGTGATCTGGTCTGCACATCAGCATCTTGGTATGTGGCACCGGGGATATAATGAATATCGTTGTCACGGTTGTGCTGAGTGATGATCGATGGTGGAGTAATGATCAGTGAATGATACAAAGAATAATGCACGACAAGAATGAAATCAGGTTTCAAGCAAAGGCTAAAGCACAACGAGAATCCAATCGGGTTTCGAATGAAGGCTAAAGCACAACGAGAATGAAATCAGGTTTCGAGTGAAGGCTAAAGCACGACGAGAATGAAGTCAGGTTTCGAACAAAGGCTAAAGCACGACGAGAATGAATTCAGCTTTCGAATCAGGTGTCGCGGGAGAAGTAGGATTCGTGCAAAAGAGGTGTCCAAAGAAAGCAGGAGTTTGGATGTATTATGGAACGAGTGAATCACTGTATATAAACCAGGCGTTCGGCGGAGGATAAGTTTCTTTCTTCACTCGTTCTCTCGTCTATAACACAATCAATTAGCTTCGGCTTTCACTTCTTTCACACTCGGTGATTCTGGATCGAGTCTCTTGGGTACAGTCTTTGTTTCTTTAGCTACAGGCTATTCTCGACTTTTGAACCTTCCAGCTGTTGGATTTTATAACCCCTGGAACCCCGAGCCCTGAACCCTCGATACCCATCCCTGAAACCTTGACAGAAGAACAAGTCTAAAATCGATTCTACTGGTTATATTCTCAGTTTTCATCCCTAGTTAATGTGCCGCTATCTTCACCAAAAGCAGTAGATATTTTTGTCACAGACCTTGCAATACCCACTGCACCGTGATTCGATCTGTCGGCATTTTCAATAATTGACTGATCGTGCACAGTTTCTGGCGACATATCTGTATACCCGGGCTGTGGAACCTCCGCAGACCCACAAACGTTTTCGAAAATTAGTTAATGACGGCATACAATTCCAATTGCCATACCCGAATCGATTTCTTCGACCTAGCCGGTCGAACTACGAACCTTTTTGAAAACGAACCTCTGAAACACCTTTGATAGCATCGACGCTATCCTCTCAGAAACCTAAGAACCTAAGACCTCGATCTCTTCCTTTAGCAGCATTCTTACATCACCAGAAAGATGTCAGGAGAATCCTCAAAAATGGCCCGCGATGTGACGTTGACCGTAGCTCTACAGAAGGAACTGGCAAACGTGACACGCAAGGAGACGGAAGCCATGAACGAGGAAGAACTCCGGACCCACATCCGCAAAGTCAATAGTGGATTGATGGTCCTGGCTCGACTACCGACAACCAGCCAATTGAACGACTTGTTAAAGGCACAGCAATCTGTGAAAGATGCGGACGCACGGATATCAGAATTATCGGAGGGAAAGAAAAATTGGAAAAGAGAAGCAAATCTAGCAATACAGAGACTGGCAGCAACAGAAGTAACAGTTCTAGAATGCAGTCATGGGGACCTTGTGGAAGAAGTCCGGAACCTGAAACAGCAGCTGGAAGGAAGGAATCCAAACCAGGCGGAACTTAGGCAAGACCTGGAAGACGCACAGGCCCAAACGGAAAATTCAGAAAGCTAGCAGAAGAAAATCGGGAACAGGTTATCAGAATCCTGAAGCTGACGGAAGGAAGAACCGTGGAAAGGGAAGAAGGAGAACAGGACGAAAAAGTGAATGAAATCGCCCGTTTTTCTGGAATGGATAGAAAGGAACTCAGAGGATGGAAGGTACAATTAGCATTAAAGATCTCCGGAAGACCCAGGGCATTCAACACCGAACAGAAGAAGCTAAGATATGCGGTAGCATGCTTAGAGGGAGTAGCCCTGGCCCGATTAATGCCCCTCTGCGTTGAAGTCAACGGAGAAGTTAAGCTCGAATCCTTGAAAGATCTAATCGAGCTTCTAGACCTAGCTTTCGGAGACCAAGACAAAGCAGCAACGGCCAGGAGGGAACTCTTGAAACTCAAGCAACGAGACCGCGAATTATCTCAATACTACACGGAATTCCAAAGATACGTAGCAGACGTCAAATGCAACGTGGAAGCCCCACTAGATGCACTACCGAATGGGTTGTCTAACGAGCTGAAAGACTCCCTACAACATACCAACATCCCGGAAAACCTAGTGGAATTCGTTAAGTTGTACCCAAAAAAAGATTCACAGATAAGAGCACAGACTGCGGAAAGGAAGTCCGGAAGATGGGAAGGAGGCTATAAGAAACCCGACCCAACAACCAACACCACATCCGCCCCAGAAACGGCACCAGCAGGCACTGTGGCAGGTTATCATGGCCCCTCTCCGATGGACCTCTCAGCAGTCAAAGGGAAGAAAATTACTCTGGAAGAACGCAAGCGGCGAAGGGAAGGAGGACTGTGCATGTACTGTGGGAATTCAAGGCATTTTGCAGCTAGTTGTCCAAGGAAGTTGAAGGCAACGTCAGGACAGGTGGAAGTGTCACAATTTAGGGATTCAGGAAAAGGAATGGAAGTGGAAAAAGCAGTTGAGAAGGAAGTCGAGTCGGGAAAAGATTAGACCAGTGCAATAATAATGGCCATTGCGCTGGGCACGAATCTCCTATGTCTACAGTTGTTAAATCTTGTTTCGGAATTTCGCAGTTTTTGATTAGTAGTGCAGAAATTAAGGAGTCTTTAATGGAAAGCAAACATCTTGTTGTAAAATGTTTGCTGAAAATCGGAGACAGGTAAATCGACACACACGCCCTAATTGACTGCGGAGCCACGGGAATAGCATGTGTGGATAAAGATTTTGTTCACCATCATCAGTTAAAAGAGAAGGAATTACGAGAATCACGAGAGTTAGAAGTTATCGATGGAAGACCCATCGAATCAGGAACCATTACGACAATGGCCAAGTTAAACATAGGAATACGATCACACCAGGAACAATTACAAGCATTAGTAACAAAGTCACGGCATTATCCGATCGTGCTTGGATTGCCATGGTTACAACTCCACAATGTCACGGTCAAATTCCAGAGCCAAAGGATTGGCTTCGAAAGCAGTTACTGCCAACAGCACTGCCAACACCATTCGAGCGTATGGGTGTGGGGCAATCATATGGAAACAACAGCGGATCCGGAGAAATCCAAGCTAGACATCTGCACAGTAGCCACCTCACCTTTTATAAGAAGAGTAAAAAAGGAGAGACTCAAGGTTTACGCTGTCACATTATACGAAATCAATAAGGCCTTGGAGACATAAGATGTACAAGAAAAACCCCTTGAAGAGGTCATCCCGACGGAGTATCACGAGTTTCTGCCCCTGTTCAGCAAAGTAATCGCGGAAATGTTACCACCGCACCGACCCTACAATCATAAAATTACGCTGCAAGAGGAGTTCACACCGCCGTTTGGACCTATTTACAGCTTATCACGAGAAGAGTTGCAAGTCCTAAAGGAATGGATAGAAAAGAACGTGACCAAGGGATTCATCCGATCATCTTCGTCGCCCAGCGGAGCCCCGGTACTTTTTGCTCCGAAGCCAGGAGAAGGTCTAACGCTCTGCGTCGACTATCGGGGGTTAAATGAAGGAACAATAAAAAACCGGTACCCCCTTCCACTGATTCAAGAAACCCTGTTAAGACTCTCAAAGGCCCGTTACTACACCAAGTTAGACGTCCACGACGCGTATAATATGATCAGAATCGCGGAAGGAAAGGAATGGAAAACGGCTTTCAGAACCAAATATGGACTTTTCGAATCCTTAGTCATGCCATTTGGACTCACCAACGCGCCAGCATCGTTTCAAGAATTCATCAATGACACGTTACACCCCTTTTTGGACATATTCTGCACAGCCTTTTTGGATGATATCCTCATTTACAGCGATAATCTAAAAGAGCATAAAGAGCACGTCCGAGCGGTAATGACATCACTTAAGGAAGCAGGTCTCTACATAAAAGTGGAGAAGTGCGAGTTTCATAAGGAAGATGTCAAGTATCTATGATTAATTGTCAGAGTAAACGGAATCAGAATGGACCCGGAGAAAGTCCAAACAGTTGAAAACTGGGAAGTACCGGAGAAACTTAAAGAAGTCCAAGCCTTCTTAGGCTTTGCTAACTTTTATCGACGGTTCATACGGAATTACAGCAGGGTGGTACAACCGCTAAAAAAACTTACGAAAAAGTCAGCACTTTTTCACTGGGGACCAAATCAAAAAAGGGCTTTCGCGGAACTCACAAGGGACTTTACGATGGCACCAGTGCTAGCCCACATCGATTATGAAAAAGAGATAGTGCTCGAAACCGACGCCTCAAGTTACATATCTGCAGGAGTCCTCTCTCAGTACGATAACCAAGGAGTGCTACACCCAGTGGCCTTCTTCTCCAAAAAACATCCGCCTGCCAAAGAAAATTACGAAATCTATGATCAAGAATTAGGCACAATAGTTTTAAGCCTGGACCAATGGAGGCCCGAATGCGAAGGTTCAGCACATCCGATTAAGATTCTTACAGATCACAAGAACCTGGAATACTTCATAACATCGAAACTGTTAAATTGAAGGCAGACCAGAAGGTCCGAGTTCCTGTCAAGGTTTAAATTCAAGATAGTTTACCGACCAGGAAAGCAAGGTCAAAAACCCGATGCACTGAGAAGAATGCCAGAAGACATTGCTCCGAAAGGGGGGGCAGAAAAAACCCAGCAAATCGTGCTAAAAACGGAAAACCTCGACGAGAAAATACGAAAAGGATTAATCGTGCCATTCGCAGAAAAGGTCAACCTCGATAACGACTCCGTAAGTCCCGAGGAGTTATGAAATTGGGTCAAAAAGGCATGCCATCAATGCCCGTACGACAGCAGCGAAGGGCTATGTATACATAAAATTCAATCACTGGAGATACTCGAAATACAACAAGCACAGCCAACAGACGAGGAAAAGCTCAAGAGGATCGAAGAATGCCATGATTCTCCGGTCGCAGGACATCCAGGACGAGCAAAAACCTACGACCTGCTAAACCGAAATCATTCCTGGAATCAGATGAGGAAGGACGTGGACCGCTACGTACGAAACTGTCACACCTGCCAGCGGAGCAAGGCAACCCACAGAAAGACTCATGGCTCGTTACGACCGTTAGAAGTACCAGAGCAACCATGGAAGGATTTGAGCATGGACTTCGTGGTCAGCCTACCAGCCAGCGAAGGGTTCAATGCAATATGGGTAGTGGTCGACCGCCTAACAAAAATGTGACATCAGGTACCTTGTACGGAAAACGTGGACAGCAAGAAGCTGGGCGAAATGTACGTCAAAGAAGTGTTCCGACTGCACGGACTGCCCGAAACAATAGTGTCGGATCGAGGTCCCCAATTCGCTTCGGAGTTATGGAAACACGTCTGCGAAAGATTGGGAATCGAATGAAGACTGTCAACCGCATTTCATCCTCAAACCGACGGCCAAACTGAAAGAGTCAACACAGTAATGGAACAGTATCTCCAAAACTTTGTTAATTATCAGCAGGACAATTGGGTCCAGTGATTACCATTGGCAGAATTCGCAGCTAACCATCATACCTCGGAGACGACTAATTGCTCCGCATTTTTTGGCAACTACGGCTTCCACCCGCGAATTACCTTCAGCCAACACCCAATTAAGGATCGCAATGATATTCGTGAGGTAAACGCCCGGCAGATGGCCCAACAGATGGAGCAACTTTTCAGCGAGCTCTGAGCCAAGATGAAAAGGGCCCAGGCCGTACAGCTCGAACAGGCCAATAAGTCCCGAAGGGTTGGCACAATATTGGAAATCGGCGATAAAGTATGGCTGGATGCACGAAATATATCAACAACCTGACGAAGCAAGAAACTTGACTGGAAACACATAGGGCCGTACGAAATCACTGAGGTTATTAGTCCCTGGGCCTATCGAATCAAACTACCCAACCAGCTACGCATTCACGATGTCCAACCGATATCTCGCTTGGAGAAAGCCGCTGAAGATCCCCTTCCGTATCAAGAGCAAGAACCTCCCCCACCAGTGATAGTCGATGGGGAAGAGGAGTACGAAGTCGAACAGGTGGACGATTCCAGGGTTGTCCGAAGGCAGCTACAATATCTCGTGAAGTGGAGAGGGTACGACGAGCGCAGCAGGGAGCCCATGGCTAACGTGGATGGACTTAAGGCTATCGACGACTTTCACACCGAACAACCTGGCAAGCCCGGGTCGTGAACCTTGTAGGTACTCGGCGTTGGCGATGGGGAGCTACTGTCACAGTTGTGCTGAGTGATAATCGTTGGTAGAGTGATGATCGGTGAATAATACAAAGAATAATGCCCGATGAAAATGAAATCAGGTTTCGAGCGAAGGCTAAAGCACAACGAGAATGAAATCAGGTTTCGAATGAAGGCTAAAGTACAACGAGAATGAAATCAGGTTTCGAGCGAAGGCTAAAGCACAACGAGAATGAAGTCAGGTTTCGAACAAAGGCTAAAGCACGACGAGAATGAATTCAGCTTTCGAATCAGCTTTCGTAGGAGAAGTAGGATTCGTGCAAATGAGGTGTTCAAAGAAAGCAGGAGTTCAGATGTATTATGGAACGAGTGAATCACTGTATATAAATCAGGCGTTCGGCAGAGGATAATTTTCTTTCTTCACTCATTCTCTCATATATAAAACAATCAATTAGCTTCGGCTTTCACTTCTTTCACATTCAGTGATTCTGGATCGAGTCTCTTGCATACAGTCTTTGTTTCTTTAGCTACAGGCTATTCTTGACTATTGAGCCTTCCGGCTCTTGGATTTTATAACCCCTAGAACCCCGAGCCATGAACCCTCAATACCCATCCCTGAAACCTTAACAATTGTAAGTATAATTTTGTCGGGGGGTCAAATAGATCATTTGGTGTGCAGTCAAACTGGGCTGTGTGAGTATGTGCCACAACAAAGAATGGTTGGTATGTACCATAAACTTCTTAATGGAATGCAGGTAGTAGTGCCAGTTGACTACTTCATAGCGAATAGCTTGCAGCTCACTGTCGTAAGTTGGATGTCATGTCTCAGTGCCATTCTGCTTTCAACTCCAATAGGCGATAACCTTGAATTCTCCGTTTGTATGTTTCTGCAAAAGTACTGCTCCCACCACATACTTGCTGGTGTCAGAATGCAGCACGTACTGGCCGCCTGTTTCCGGCAATACCAGCACTGTGGCCTTGCAAATGGCATCTTGTAATGTTTGGAAAGCCCCCGCTGCTTCCCCAGTCCAGGCGAAATGTACAGTTCCAACACCTTTTATTTGTGGCTCTCCGCGTGGGCCTCCCATCTTGTCTCTGTCACCCAATCTGCACAGACGGTACAAGGGCAAGTCGACATGAGTATAGTTGTGAATGAACTTGTGATAGTAGCCTGTCAGTCCAATGAAACCCTGGACTTCCTTTGTGTTCCAAGCCGGAGGCCATTCAGCCTGTGCATCTGTTTTTGACTCCACTGTGTGTACCCCTTCTTGGATGATCGGGATACTGCAAAACTCAATTTTATTTTGGAACCACTGACATTTTGACTGTTTAAATTTCACGCCAGCTTTCTGCAAAAGTTGCAGCACTGTTTCCATGTGACCCATATGTTCATTTCACGTCGAACTGTGAATTAGAACATCATCCAGGCAACAGCTACGAATTTCCTGAGCTCAAGGTTAAATGCAAGCAGGCAGTTCACAATTTGAATGAATTGGCTATGTGCGTTGGCCAGTCCAATAGTTCGAACTGTCTACATGTAGTGGCCATATTTCCTTGATGAGGCTGTTTTCTGTCAGTCTCCCATAAACATTGTGATTTGGTGATATCCTGAAGCTAGGTTAATAGTTGAGAAATAAAATGATCCACCCAACGGCTGCACCAGTTTTGTGATATGGGGCAATAGATATCAATCATCTTTGTGATTCGGTTGATGGCACGGTAGGAATTGCATATGCCCATACTGCCATCTTTCTTCAATATGAAGCGTACAGGGGAACCAGAATGGCTGCTACTTGGACATATCCATCCATTTCGAAGTGCTTTATCTAATTAGTTCTGCGTCCTTATTGGGAGACAGTCGGTATGGTGGCCGGTATGGAGCCATTTCATCGTCTTGTGGGAGATCTCAATCTTTCATCGCAGTTTACTTCGTGTCATTTCGTATGTCAGTTTGGCAAACAGGCCACACTTTCAAAATCTCAAACATTTCTCAAAATTCATATGGTGACTCCTCAAGCTGAGGTGTTTTTACAGCATTGTATCACACATGAACAGTAAATGCTTCAGCTAATAGGTGGTGGCTTGAGAGACAGACTTCACGTTCATCAATAATTTGAATGCCCATGGTACGAGCCACCTCTTTCACCATGCCTCTGTCCAGCTTGTCATCGGGCCGCAGGCCAACAATATTGTAAATTTGGGCCGCCTGTTCCCTGTCATTAAATGGCATGCCCCCGTGCGTTAACCACATCTAGTTTGCCCAATAGTCAATGCTGTAAGTACCGTTATTATCGCACACCCTACGCTATCCAAAGACGATATCAAACCTCTTTAAATTGTCCACCTTGAGCGATACTGTGTATGCATAACCATTGTCTCCGAGCCTGAGCTTCAGACATACTTGTTATTGTCTCTCAATACCATTGTCTACCTAGTCATTTCCTATATCAACAATCATCCAGCCCCTATCTCTCTCCACTAATACCGTGTCCTTCTTCCTTAACCTTTCCATTGATGATCTCCACATATAATTCTCAAATGATCCATCATCTTTGACTGTCTTGGCTGCCAGACTACTATATGTGTTATCTCCCTTCATGCATCAAAGCTTTCCATCGAAACGAAGAAAGTCAGGGGTATCATGATTACTGATTTTGAGATGATGGTAATGTATAAACTGTGTAATTGAAGTAGATAAAATAGTAGTTTTCGTTCTCAGAAGTCAATTCGCAGCTAATTGCTTCCGCTGCCATGTGCCAAGCTCAGGTCACCCAAACCATCATTACTCTTGTCGGACAATTCTTGCACTTAGGGCTCCTTGGCATCCTTTCTTTCTCCAGGGATCTGCTGGATCACACCGAGGCTCTGTTGTTTTCCTCCACCTCTGACCCCGTTGATGTCTTTCTTACCCCCACCATGGAAACCTCTCTACTTCTCTACTTTCTCCTTCTCTTTCTTATCCAAGCCCTTCTTATTATTGTCTGATTTCTTTTCTCTCCATGCAGCAAGGACCTTTTCCTTGTTTGGGCAAGTTCAGGTGGGGTGGCTGACTTTACCCCACGCATAACAACTCCAGTCACTATTGCCACCACCGCCCCCACTGCCTTCTTCATGTTTGCCCTTCATTTTCTTAAGCATTGCTGATGTCAGTAGCTTCTCAGAATTAAACAAGGTGTCCACTTGAGAAACGTGCTCAATAACATCGTTGTGCAACGGTGCAGGGTGATTTTCCAATTTCTCAATCAACGCCTTTGATGCTTGTTGGTTGCTTTTGGGATTGAACTGGAATGTGTCGAGTAGGCATTCGTCAGAGAATGGTGTGTGGGATTCAAGCTAGTGACAAAGCACTGGGAAACATTGATTTAAAGCGGAAACACATTGACCACCTTTAATTGAAAGTTACTCCCAGTTGTATTTCAGCCTGGTGACAGCGTCGGTAGGAATAAAGGACTCCTTGACTGCAGCTGAAATGTCTTCCCATGCTATCCCTGCACTTGCATGCACCAGTATTGGTGGTTGGTCCGAACTGCAGCTTTGTAGCAAAACTGAAGCAGTGCCATGCCAGCCCAACCGCTGGTCAATGCAATTCCCAACTCATCTGTCAGGCCCCACTCTTGGGCAGAAGGTCCAAAATGGCAGTGTAGGGTACATATACAGGAGCTGACGGCATTTAGGGTTCACACACCATATCAAGTTGGAAATCCCATTATCTTGATCTTGATTAGGCAGTTGTTGAAGTTGATTTGAGAAGTGGTGAAGGGTGTAGAGCTGGCCTTCACTCGAATGAAGGCCTCGTTTGTAGCATTCAATATCACGATAGCTGACTCCATCTTTTGACTGGTCATGTCTCTCTCATCTTCAGCAGTTGCCATCACTTTCTTGATTCCTTCCACATCTTGAAATGCTGTGCCGAGTCTGGCTTGCATCGACATATCGAGTCTGTTCATAACTGTGACCTCACGTTTCAGCTTTGCCAACTCACTTGCAGTTGCATCATCAACCATGGGTGGCACCACTTCATCTGTTACATCGTTTGAAGCTGTTTGCAGTTGCACCAATGTGTTGCACTCCGCCTGCTTTGCCATGAGGGTCTGCTCCTTGTCGTACAGTTGTTTTCCTAAATCAGCAAGTTTTGTGGTAATTACATCCTGTTCCTGATCAGCATCCTCGCACAATCAGATCAGATCTTGAGTTTGTTTACAGTACTTACCTTCAACCAGGTGGAACCGATTGGCTACTTCATCAGGGATGGTCATTGCCACAATTATCGGCAGGTGATTGAGAATATCTTTTCGGTGGGCTCAGTCATCATTGGTCCACTGTTCAAGATCACTGATCCCCTCTAGCCACACATCTGGGAAGACATGGCTAGCCCTGGGTGCTTTCAACATACATGCCAAATCTAAACCATCATTCTTTCAACCTTCAGTAGGGTTATGGTGTACAGTGGCAGGCATCGTATTTGTCGTTGTTGTTGTGGTGCAAAATTCATCTTTGTCACAGTCAGAAAGTCATCTGTGAGTGTTTTTAACCACTGTTCCTCAAATTAAATTGGGCTCCAGTACGTATAAGGTGCAGAAAAAGCCAATCTGAAAGAAATGCTACCAATGTAGTAGAATGAAAGTGTGATAGTCTCTTCTTTTCACCAAGCGATTGACAGGTCTCCTCCTTCGCCCTAACATAGTGGCTGTGTACGTATCCCCTTCTGGCCAGTGCCCTCTACCGAACCATACCGTATGTCGACCCCTTTCCTCTCTTCATAGATAGAGCAACTAATATGATACTTCAACAGTATAAATTGTTGTCAGGGTGATGGTGATTGTAACAGTAATGGTGATAGTAATGGTGATTGTGAGTACAGTGCAAATACAGGGTGAAACGAGTGCAATAAGGCTTCAGAGGTTAAAAGTCAGTGAAAATTTTTTCTAAGTCCAAAATTGACAGGAACAAATTGTATACTGGTTGGGATAGAAACATCAACATGAATCTTTCAATTATTGAAAAGTTCACAGATAACCAAAGGCAACTAGTCATCTCAGCAATGATATCAAGCTTTCAATAATATAAGTTGAACAAATACAGTACCAGCCAATTTTGGCAATTTCTGAAACCTGGCAGAAACCTTGGAAATCACAAAATGAAAAACATATTTTTACTGATATACTTGAAGCCCTAAACCCTTGACATATTACATTTGGATTTGTCTGATAAATCTAGTTGTTGCTACTGATCATATTTTCATTCTAACTCTATAATATCATAATTACTATCAAATACTATTCAACACCAATCATTATCATTCACTATACCAGTTTTCCCTGTATTTAATAATTCTAGTTGTAATATGTAATATTTCTATTCTAATGCTATAATGATATGATTACTGTCATATGCTATTGAATAATGATTATTATTATTCACAATGTTAATTTGGACTGTATGTGATAATTCCAGTTGTGGATACTTATCATTTTTGTTTTTACTATTTTAATCGATCAGAATTGGCCAATATGAACAACTATCTAACAACATTCTGTTCTTTATGTAATACTATTTGATATGACTATATTGTATTATCTTTCCTTTCCCTTCTACTATATTAATATTAAATGCACCTTGAATATAGTTTCTTCAATCTATCATTTAAATCATCACTACAATCTATGTCACCAACTATTTAATAAAACTGTTGGATAAAGTTGATTATCAGTTACCATTTTCAACCTCTGAACTCACTCCACTCATACATTATAACCATTTACCCAACTATAATATATAGATATTTACAGCCATGTATGTGACAATGTATAAGGTAAAGTAATTTTTCCAACCAAAAAACCCAAATTGAGTAATCTTAATTATGCAATAAGGTTAGTTACTCACTACTACTGTTTAGTTCAATTATACCAAGGATAGAGAGTAGGATAATGGTTCCAAATCCAATGGTGAAGCTTTGGAGGATCAGACAACAAGTATAAAGCAGTTTGTCAATAATCTATCTAGAATCCCAAATTGATCAAAACCAGTATAAATTAATCATCTGTCCTTAATAATCAACTTACTGAGCTTATTAAAATACTGTTTTTCTGAAGCTGGGATCAATCATTGCTCAGATGAGAATAATATTATGTTCATTCGATTTGAATCCAAGATCATTGCTATGGCTCAAGTTCTTGGGGAGCAGAACTCTAAATACTTCAAAAATAAGATTCTAAAATAGATTGCAAATATTACCATTGCTGCAGCCAAATAACTTGGTTTCAATAAACTGTTAGACTGACAAATAGCTATGCATAAGGAGAAGGAGCTTATTGCTATAGATTTCAGGCAGTCAGTATCGGACAAAGGGTACAAAGAAAAAGAAAGATTTAATGTTCACTATCTCAGCAAAATGTATGTTATGCTCTGGAAGGCCACTGCAGGCTCATGGAGTAATCTGGGCAGTTCAGTATGGTTCAGAATAAGTACAGAATTTTGGAGGATTTTGGAATATGAGAGGGATCTCCTTGAGCCTCTGGAAGTATTTGAAAGTGATTGGAAGCCTCTGGGAGCCTTTGGAAGCATTGATGCTAGGTTGTGAACCAGGCAAATTGCAAAACCATACAAAAATAAACAGTACACCCCATATACTGCAACAAGCTGCAATAACATATGTGTAATGCCATGGTAATAGCCAAACACTCCACAATATTGCTGTGACAATATTAACAAACCTTGATTACACTAGTATCAAAACTTGTCCAGATGCAGACTTGGCAAAACCTTTGAAGTATAGACTCAACTTCAGGTACCACTTTCACCATTATTCACACAATCGATATTGGAATCACTATCACCACCACCACCACCACCACCACCAGTTTTGCTAAAAGCTGCAACTTCTATACTTGTACATGAACTGATATAAGCAATTTTTGTTTGAAGCCAAGCTGTGGATTTGGCTGTTAAATGTTACTCAGAGATCTGCTCTTTTCAAAACTAGAATCGCAACTGTTTATATTGCACCATCAATTGTATTTCTCAATACTGGGGTTTTCAATATCATACAATTGGATGGAACAAGTTTTGGTGGAGAGACTATGATAATCTTTGATAGTGAGACAAAAATATGCTTTGATGGTAAGTGTTGGATAGGCCTTGATGGTAAGACTCAAATGTGTCTTGATAGTGAAATTCCAATAAGCTTCCATGGCAAGACTCAAATAAGCTTTGATGTTGAAATTCAAATGAACTTTAGTAGGGAGATGGAAATATTCTATGATGATTAGACTAGGATAAACTGCAATGGCAAGATCAACTTTAGTACCACAGAACTATTAACTTTTAGACGCAAGATGATTTTCAAAAGTACAATAATATCAATACGTATCATGACTCTCAGAAATGCAATAACCTTTGTTGGTAGAATAAGCTATTGCAAAATTAGAGTATTATCACTTTGATGTCATAATTTTCTGGAGTAAGGTCCCAGTGATTTCCATACTCTACACCTATGATCAGAATATTGCTCGACTTTTAAAAGAAATGTATTCCTGAAACCAACTCTGCTATACCATCGGAGCCTGATGATCTCATGATATCCAACAGCCATAGTATGGATGATATCATATCAACAGTATTCAAAATATTACAATACCGCAAATTCTAGAAAAGTTGATCTCCAAGTCAAATTGGCCAGCAGATTCTGCAACTTGATATCCATGAACTCAGTGATATATGTGCAAGTATAAGAATAAGTATGAGTTTTAACATTGATTGATATCTTTGATAGTCGTAGTAGTGGTAGAAGAGGTTGTGATGGTGGTATAATGGTGATGAGGGCAGAAATACCAATATCCTCAAAGTTCAGCTTGCTGCAAGGCAGAGCTTTGAATGCTGGCCAGAACTTCATTCAAAAGCATAATCTAGCAAAAACTAGACAGACAATCTATATCAAAGTACCACTGCTGCAAGTGACAAAGAAAGTAAATCTGTCTGAAATGAAAATCCCAGCCAAAGACAACTCAAAAGCATGAAATAGGCAGAGAGACTCTGAAAGTCCTTCAGGTAGGAAATCATAAAAGAAAAAATGCAACAAAATCTGCCTAAAAGAAGCTCAAAGCTAGAAACAATACTGTACATTCAATAGCTTGTTCATTAGACTCTAGTTTCATAATATACATATTTTTAAAAGCATTGCAGTACCAGTTCCAGCTAGCACCAACTCCAGTTAATTCCCACCTCGAACTGTACTTTGTTGAAAGGCATTTCAACAGCATTTCAAGTAGTATTGCCAGCTAGTATGAAAGCTATATTTGCTGCTGAATACCAAAATCCCAGACGATCGTTGCAGTATTTTAATCCTGTCCCCATCTACAACAGTATTTCAGCAGCATCGTGTGTTTATGTTGCTTTACAGAGAATATCGGTTAATACAGCATCTTTTGTTTATGTTGCTTTACAGAGGATATCAGTTGATGCAGCAACAAGTGAATTCACTGAGACCAACCATCATTGAATGAACCATTCAGATCTATGAACTGACCAATACCAATTATGTTTTGGCAAAATGTACCATTACATGGATCTCAAAGTTATGTGGATATGCAATATGTACAATTCATTGTTCTTTCAACTCTGGATCTCCAATTTACCATAATTCTGATATAGATAGAATGATTGTTGAAAAACATTGATTTTGGACAATTTTTGAGTGAATTTTTAAGCTGTTCTATCAATTTTGAAGATATTGCCAATCAAAGACTGGCAATTGAAAGAGCAATATATTTTATATGTTATCTATATACAACTCTTGGTTATTGGACAAATACTTACAAACTTAATTCAACTGAGCTTTTGAAATTTTTATCAATACTACAATAGCTCCATGTAGTAACTAGTTAGTTTATAGAGTTGCAGTAGACTCTACAATGTGTTCTGTGGATTCCAGTTGCCCAGTTACTCTGCCGGCAAAGTAGTTACTCTACAGACTGAAATTCTCCCTGTACTGAATCAAATATTTTCAATTCATATACAACTACTATCTCAAACCAACCATGAGCTACACTACCAGGAAGATGCCAACTCATTGAGCTTCTGATAAACCCTGGAGCTCTTTCATTAGATAGTAAGCAGGATAGTTACAAAATATAAATATGGTATATATATATACATGAATAGATATGATAGAGAATGCTAGGCAATGATATTTGTGATAAAAGCAAGAAAGCTATATGAAAGTTGGAAAGCTATATAGATACTGGAGAGTTGGAATACAGGAAAACTACAATATATACAATACTATAAAAAGAAATTCACTATTAAAGCTGGAAAGCCAAGTTACAGCTGGAAAGATCAGGGAAAACCAAAAAGTATATAGTATTTTCAGAATATTTCAAAGTATATTTGGGTTTTACAATGTACTGGACAGCAATTTAACCACCTCTGTCTTGATACTACCCCTATTTCACTCTTTTTGTCAACTCTACAACCACCTACCACAACTACAACCACCACTATTACAACCTTTAAAGAGATGTAAAAACAGCTTATCCATATATTGAACTACCTTATCTATCTATTTACAGATTCTTTGACTTTAACTTTTTTATTTTTTATATAACTTTCTATACAGCAATATTGGCAGCTAGGAAGCTATAGGCTGCAATCTAGAAATGTCAGTAAGAAGTCAAATCTTAAATGCAACAGACCAAGTCCTATTTCAACTGCTAGGAATATTTAGTTACTAGCAAAAGACTTAGTAATTTTGTTTGCACACCCTCTTACAAACTCTATCTTTAAAATTTATATTTATATACAGCTCTATAATCGTAACTCCTACAGTCAATAAACTAAAACTACAAACTGTCTAGATAGTTATAATAATATTCCAGTAAGAAAAATACAATTGAAAGGAAATGCATAGGTTAGTACCTGGTATACCATCCCTTGATATCAATTACAGCTGCAACACAGTCAGACATACTTTGCCATAGTATTTCAAATAATTCTTCAAGTATTTCCTCCCAAATCTCTGGCTTCACTTCAACCAACTTTATACAAACTTTATTCAGACCTCCCTTGAAATTCTCAATATTTGGGAACTTTTTATTGAGTTATCATTTTAATTCTATCCAGACATATTCAATTTGATTGAGATCAAGTGAATCAAATAGTCAGTTTTCAACTTCAATATTATGTACATCAAGGAATTCAAGAACTATACCAGGTTTACATACTGGTGTATTATGTTGCTGAAAGATTGGATTCCCAATAGTATTACTAATACAATATATGACTGGTAGAAGAAGGTATTCAAGTAGCTTGATATGTATATAATTGTTGACTGATTTAACAATCAGAAAACAAAATGTACTATCATGTTTGCCCCAAAATCTGTTCATACCATAAATAACAATCCATTTCCCTTGAACTTTGGTGTAATGCAGTCTTTGAACTACTTTTCGCAAGTTATGTACAATGTCCAAACTTGTCAACCACCATTTCTCTCTTCTACTGAGCATTCATTACTCCAAATTGTACCTTCTCACTCTTCATCTGTTCAATCCCAATACTCCAGTGTCTATGCCAATCATTTCTTACATGTTGAGCTTCTAGTTTTGGTTACTTCCTGCCTAGCCACTTGTAATAGTTGTTAGTTCTAAAGTGTAAGAACAGGTACAGGCCAGTATGGCACTATACTCCAGATTGTTGGTTGATACTTGTTGTACACAACAATAAGTAATGAAGTTATATTATTGTAAGGTAAGATGATCACTGAAGTGCAATTTCACTCCCACAAAGTGACTATATATTGGGTGGTTACCTTGCCTCAGCCTCCACTTGGCTACTGCTACTATATTATCCACCTCTCAAGCTGTCACGGTTGTGTCGAGCGAGGATCGGAGGAAGTGTGTGGATCGATGAAGGGTATATGGGAATATGAAGGGAAACAGATTTCGATGAAAGGAATCAGGTTTCGACGGAAGGAAACAGGTTTCGATGAAAAGAATCAGGTTTCAAAGGAAGGAAACAGGTTTTGATAGTTGAGTTGTAAATAGAGCGTGATGGTTATGGTGTGGTTTATGGTTTGAAAGGGTTGCGTACATAGTTGGGTGAGGTTTGGATGTATTTTGGAACGAATGAGCAAATGTAACGACGGTGGCGTTAGCTGTATATAAGAATGCTGGATTTGCGGAGGACAGGTTTGTTCTTCACTCGTTCTCTAATCTACAAAACGATCAATAGCTTCGGCATCGACCTTTGTTCACTTCTGTGATTCCGGATTTCGAGTCTCTAGTTTGTTACGCAGTACCCGCGATCACTGCTCCCTCAGTTTGGTTTTTATAACACCTAGAACTCCGAGCCTTGAAACCTTGACAGAAGAACAAGTCTACAATCGATTCTACTGGTTATAATTTAGTATATGTGCCGTTATCACCACCGAAGCGGCTGTTATTTTTGTCATTGTCCTTGCAATTCTCTGTGCCTGGTGTTTAAATCTGTTGGCAACTTTGAAAACCGGTTAACGGTACTCAGTTTCTGGAGACACATTTGCGTAGTGTGCATCTGGAAATTTCGACGAGAAGGATCCAGCATATTGGAGTAAATGCCAGCATACGATAGCAACAAACCTGAACAGTCTCGAATCAATTTCTTTGACCTGGCTGGCCGAACCACGAACCTGTTTGAACAAGAACCATTGAACGCATTTGATAGCATCGACGCTATCATTCTCGAAACTGAAGAACCCCTCGAAGCATGTTTTTGGGACAAACCACAGGCAGTGTCCCCCTGGAACAGCTACTGGACAGATGCCGCGAGCAACGGAGGTGGACTCCAAATCGACGTTCCAGTTTTTAAGAATTTTTGGGCCAAGTTTTTCGGTCTCCACGTGAGTTGTCAGGATGAAGAGCTGTGTTTCAGCGAACACAACTGCGGAGGTACACATACATCAATTGGAAGAGCAGCAGATGCTCAAAGCACGAAATCGGAATCTACAATCAAAGCAACACAGAAGGACGCAGAAAGCCAAATTTCGTGGACAGATTACAACGAGAGAACGGCAAATAAAGGAAAGGGAGTAGATCGAGAATTACATCCAACTCCCTTACCAACTCCACTGATTATTGTAACAACACCCAGCTGTTAGGGGGATACTGCAGCTAGATGTGACTTAGCTTTATCGATATCGTTGTACCGATTTGTGGTAAAGGCGTATTTTGATTAGTGTTGGCAACAAACCGCCCAGGGTTCGTACAATTGACGAACCGATTCGGTTCGAGCGAAGCGAATCCTTGCCAAGACTTTTTCACTCGAACCCCACCATTTCGACCTACAACTTGAAACAGAAATGAGTATGCGAGTTCTTGTCTGATCGGCATGATGTTTAGTTTATCTTGTAGCTAACTTCAAGCGCTACCAGATAAACAAAAAATCAAGCGAATCGGACAAGAACTCGCTTAGTTATTTATGATCGCAATTTCTGGGATTCGGTTCGAAGTTTGAGTCGAACCTCGAAACTTCGAGGTTTGACGGATCGAATCCTCCTCGAACCCAGCAGGGATTCGGTTCGACTCGAACCGATCCGCTTCGTTGCCAACACTAATTTTGATAACGATGATAAACCTAAAGATGTGGAATTCAATTGTGACACGTTTACGCCGTTGTACCGTATGTATAAATACGGGCATCCATTGCAGTATAGCCCTTCTTTTAAAAGTCGTAACTGTCTTGGAGGTAATCCTCCGATGATTCGTCAAAGGTGACTTGAGAAGGAAGTTCACCGGTATGGAAATAATGGTAGTATTTTCCCCAAAGGTTATTATGAACAAGGAATCGTGCGAGGTATTCGTATTTGGCTCGAGTGTTGGCTTGGGCGCGCAAGATGTGAGCGAAGAGAATCTTTTGATCGTCTGTAATAGACATAAAAGTTTTGGTGAATATTTTTAAGGTAATAACTTGATAATATTTCAGGTGGTTTTTCCGCTGTTGTGTTCTGACTGTGGTTTGTTTGGCTGTTGCTTGAATCGTTGTGTTTAAACTTGTGGGTTTAAGGTGGTCTTTTATAGGTGAGTATTTCCACGTCAAACCATCCTGCTAAGGGGTGACGGTACTTCTCTGTAATCTATGATGTGTGTGTATAGTACTATGTCAATAACACTCAGTTCACCGTAGTGGGTGTTCACATAACATCCGATCGTTGCTTCAGAGCCGATCTTGGTTGTTAGCTGTGGAGAGTTCCGTTTGACAACATGTGGTTGCGTAAGCCCCCACCAGGAATCCCTAAAGTTATCCTGCATTTTTCGATGACGTTGCTGACGCACATATCGGACCATTACTTCGTATTAGTTATCTTTCTTCGTATTGAGTGGAATAGTGATCAATGATGTAATGAGCTGCCAACCCATAAATTGCCACGTACCTAGTATCATCGGGTCTTATCCATGTTCCTCGAAGGGGGTGCCCTCTGTCAGTTATCGCGTTGCAAACGCGGTAGAGCTGGATTTGGGCAGTCTAGATCCAAGCACTTATCTTTTAGGTAGAGTTAACTACCGGGGCGCAGTTAGCTTATCTCCTTTGCTTATTCTAGCTCTAGAGATAGCAATGTCCGGCATACTAAGATAATATCGCTCGTCCAACCATATCCATGAGGCTAAGCATGGGTATGGTTTGTCCCAGTATTAACATGATACTGAAGATAACACTGGTCTGATCCGTAACACACAGCTGACCCGAAGGCCACTGCTCGGCAGTTATATTGCTTTGGCAGTATGGTTGGTGTGTCCCATGCCTTGGCCAGTACTATGAGAATTACCCCATGATTACTGTCTGATCGAGTGTGCGTACTGTCTCCAGAATGGGTAGCTACTCCTTATGCTAAGACGTAGTATTGTAGCATAGACTATTATGGGGATTTCACCTGGCTATGTTGAGCCATCTGCTAACTCATCAGTAGACAGCCTCAGGGGTGTGTTCTTTAACCGCTGATTCAACTTTGAACAGCGGCAAGCCTGGGAGACTAAGCCTGACGTACTTCATACGCATACTAAGGGGAAACCCCTAACACCAGCACACACCAGGTGTTCTTTTGGTAGATGGTCAATCCATTCTTAAAAGCCGAATTTGAAGCGGCAATTCAACAAATTCAGGAAACTACGGACCAAGTAAAACACTACCTGGATCAAAAATCACGCTTTCGTTTCACCGCCGCCTATCTCCTGATAGCAGCCTCCCAATATCACAGTCAAGATGTCAGAAGGCTCATCAAGACCAACTCGCGATGTCATGCTGACCGGGGCACTACAACTGGAACTGGAGAACGTGGAAGCAAGGAATACGGAAACTATGAACGAGGCACAACTCCGGAGTCACATCCAGGATATCAACATTGGCCTAACAGCACTGGCTCAACTTCCGACAACCAGCAGATTGAATGAATTGCTAAAGGAACAGCAATCTGTGAAGAATGCGGAAGCACAAATATCAGAATTGTTGGCAGAAGGAGAAAAGGTCATTCAGGATCGAGATAACCTGAAACAAGAGTTACTGCATACGCAGCAGGCGTTAGCATCGAAAGAAGGAACTCTGCAGGAATGCAGTGATGGAAATCTGGAAGAAAAAGTCCGAAACCTGGAGCAACAGCTGGAAGAGAGAAATCCGGATCAGGCAGAAAGGAGACAAGACCTAGAAGACCCGCAGAAACAGTTGGAGATATTCAAAGAATTGGCAGAAGAAAACCGCCCACAGGTAATCCGAATTCTGAAGTTGACAGAAGGAAGGACGGGAGAAGTAAGGGAAAGAGAAGAGAGAGAAGAGAAGGTAAATGACATTGCCAGTATCTCTGGGGAAAACAGAAAGGAACTGCGAGGATGGAAGGTGCAGTTGGCTTTGAAGATTGCCAGAAAACCAAAAGCATTCAATACCAAACAAAAGAAGCTGAAGTATGCGGTTGGATGCCTGAAAGGAGTAGCGCTGGCACAGATAATACCACGATGTGACGAAATCTCCGGGGAAGTTAAACTCGATACCCTGAAAGACCTTGTTGACCTGCTAGATCTAGCATTTGAGGATCAGGACAAAGTACAAACGGCCAAGAGGAAACTCTTGAGACTCAAACAATAAGACTGCGAATTTTCTCAGTATTATGCGGAATTCCAGAGATACGTAGCAGACGTCAAATGGAACGAAGATGCCCAACTGGACGCATTACAACATAGGCTGTCCAACGAACTCAAAGACTCTCTGCAACATATCGAAGAACCAGAAAGTATCGTCGAATACGTCAAGCTGTGTTCAAAGCGAGACTCGCAGCTGAGAAGGCATGCGGCAGAAACGAAGTCCGGAAGATGGGAAGGCTACAACAAGCCCGATCCAACGACCAACACCACATCTGCCCCAGAAGCAGCGCCAGCAGGATCAGTTGCAGGTCATCACGGCCCGGCACCAATAGATTTTTCGGCAGTCAAGGGAAAGAAAATCACACAGGAGGAACACGAGAGACGCAGAAAAGGAGAATTATGTTTGTACTGTGGGGATAGCAGGCATTTTGCGGCATCGTGTCCAAGAAAGTTGAAAGCAGCATCAGGACAAACAGAGGTATCACCTTTCAGGAAAGCAGCAAATGAAGGAGATGCAGATTCAGGAACAGGAAAAGGGAAGGAAGTTGAGTCGGGAAAAGTTTAGTCCAGTGCAACAAGGATGGCAATTGCGCTGGAAACGAATCTCCTTTGTCAGTTAATGCTAGTTTTGGTATTTCGCAGTTTTCTATATCAAGCACAGAAATAAAGGAATCTTCTATGGAAAGCAAACATCTCGTTGTGAAATGCTTGCTGAAAATAGAAGACAAAATCATTGATACCCACGCTTTGATAGACTGCGGAGCTACTGGAATAGCATTCATTGACAAAGATTTCTTCTGCCATCATCAGTTACAAGAGAAGGAATTGAAAGATTCAAGGAAATTGGAAGTTTTAGATGGAAAACCCATCGAATCAGGAACAATTACAACCATGGCTAAATGGGACTTAGGCATACACGGACATCAAGAACACTTACCAGCGTTCGTCACAAAGCTAGGTCACTATCCAATCGTACTCGGATTGCCATGGCTACAACTTCACAATATCACAGTCAAGTTCCAAAAGAAAAGAATTGGATTCGAAAGCAATTATTGTCAAAAACACTGTCAACATCATTCGAGCGTATGGGTGTGGGGCAATCATATGGAAACAATAGAACCAGATAAACCAAAACTGGATATATGCGCAATAGCGGCAACACCATTCATGATACGCAACCAGAAGGAGAAACTCAAGGTATACGCGGTAACCCTATACGAAATCAATAAGGCCCTAGAAGTCAAAGACCTTCAAGAAAAACCACTGGAACAATTAATTCCAAAGAAATATCATGACTTTCTCCCCCTTTTTGACAAAGTCATCGCTGAAAGACTACCTCCTTATAGACCATACAATCACAAGATTACCCTTCAAGACGGTTTTACTCCTCCTTTTGGACCAATCTACAGTCTATCAAGAGAAGAGTTACAGGTCCTCAAGGAGTCGATTGAAAAGAACTTGTCAAAGGGATTCATCAGGTCATCATCATCACCATGCGGAGCACCAGTTTTGTTTGCACCCAAACCTAACGGAGGTTTACGGCTATGCGTGAATTACAGAGGCCTGAACGAAGGAACGATACAAAATCGGTACCCATTACCACTGATCCAAGAAACTCTGTTACGATTATCAAAGGCCAAGTGGTATACCAAGTTGGACGTCAGGGATGCCTATAATATGATTCGAATTGCAGAAGGAGACGAATGGAAGATGGCCTTTAGGACTCGCTATGGTTTGTTTGAATTGCTGGTTATGCCTTTCAGACTCACCAACGCACCAGTATCCTTACAGGAATTCATCAACAATACTCTTCGACCGTTTCGGGACATCTTCTGCACAGCTTTCCTGGACGACATTCTTATCTACAGTGATCACCTAACAGAACATAAGGAACGTGTTCGGGCCATTATGACAATGTTGAAGGAAGCAGGATTGTATCTAAAAGCCGAGAAATGTGAGTTCCATCAACAAGAGGTCAAGTATCTGGGATTGATAGTCGGGGTAAACGGAATCAATATGGACCCGGAAAAGGTAACAGCTGTGAAGGAATGGGAAGCACCCGGAAAACATAAGAGAGTTCAGGCCTTTTTAGGATTCGCCAACTTCTACCGAAGGTTTATAAGAAATTATAGCAGGGTGGTCCAACCATTAACAAAACTCACGAAGAAGCTGGTACCTTTCCACTGGGGCCTCAATCAAAAGAGAGTATTTGCTGAATTGAAAGAAGCATTTACAACGGCACCAGTTTTGGCACATTTCAACTACGAAAAGGAAATCGTTCTGGAAACCGATGCATCTAGCTACATATCTGCCGGAGTACTTTCTCAATACAACAATCAAGGAATCCTTCATCCAGTAGCATTCTTCTCCGAGAAACATACACCTGTGGAAGAAAATTACGAAATCTATGATCAGCAGCTGGGAGCTATCGTCAAAAGTCTACAGCAGTGGAGACCAGAATGTGAAGGGTCAGTACATCAAATTGAAATACTAACAGATCACAAGAACCTCGAATACTTCATGACGTCAAAACTGCTCAATAGGAGACAAACAAGGTGGTCTGAATTCCTGTCAAGATTCAAGTTCAAGATTATTTACCGTCCGGAGAAACAAGGTCAAAAGCCCGATACACTCACTAGAATGCCAGGAGACATTCCTCCCAAGGGGGGGCAGAAAAAACCCAACAAATTGTGCTAAAGACGGAGAATCTTCACCAAAGAATACAAAAAGGACTGGTGTCAGCATTCGCAGAAGTAGTCAACCGGGAGGAGGAGGTGGTCAGCCGAGAAGAATTATGGAACAGGATTCAAAATGTTCGCAAGGACTGCCCGTTCGACAGCAGCGAAGGATTGCATGTCAACGCAAGGGAAATTATTAGCAACGAAACATCAGACAAACTTCAACTGATTAAACAACATCACGATACACCAGCAGCTGGACATCCGGGACGAGCAAAAACCCTCGAACTTCTGAAGAGAAATCACCAGAGGCAGGGGATGATATCAGACGTGGATAGATACGTAGGAAGCTGCCATGTGTGTCAACGCAGCAAGGCAATTCATCAGATGACCCATGGATGGCTCAAACCCCGGAAAGTACCGCAACAACCATGGAAAGACCTGAGTATGGATATCGTAGTTGGACTACCAGAAAGTGAAGGTTATAATGCCATATGGGTAGTGGTTGACAGATTGTCAAAGATGAAGCATCTGGTGCTGTGCCGGGACAATACAGATGGGAAAAGGCTGGGCAAAATGTTTATATGACAAGTGTTCAAGTTACATGGCTTACCAGATACAATAGTATCGGATAGAGGACCTCAGATTGCCTCAGAGTTCTGGAGACACATTTGCGAAAGACTCGGAATTGACTGAACACTGTCAACAGCATTCCATCCACAAACGGACAGACAGACGGAGCGAATGAATGCTATTATTGAACAGTACCTGAGGGCCTTTGTCAATTATCAGCAGGACGACTGGGCGCAGTGGCTACCTATGGCAGAGTTTGCATCAAATAATCACACCTCGGAAAGAACAGGCTGTTCACTGTTCTTCGGCAATTACGGATTCCATCCAAGAATGACCTTCAGCCAACATCAGGTTCAAAACGGAAACGATATCAGGGAAGTTAATGCAAATACCCTCTCCCAGAAGATGAACGATATCTTTGAACGAATGAAAGCTGAAATGACTCGGGGGCAATCTATTCAAGCACAACAAGCAAACAAGCATCGACGAGAGGGAGTGGAGATCAGAGTTGGGGATCGAATATGGATGGATGCCAGGAACATCGCAACACAACGATCCAGCAAGAAGTTGGACTGGAAACGCCTGGGACCTTACAAAATTATGGAAGTTGTTAGCCCATGGGCCTACTGTTTACAATTACCTAAAGACCTTCACATTCATCCAGTACAACCAATCTCCCGCCTGAGCAAAGTTTCGGAAGATCCTTTACCAGGGCAAATCCAATCTGCACCACCACCAGTTATCGTGAACGCAGAGGAGGAATACGAAGTGGAAAGCATTCAGGATTCCAGAATATTCCGACGCCAATTACAGTATCTGGTTGAATGGAATGGCTACGATGATAGAAGCTGGGAACCGGCAGTCAACATGGACGGACTTCAAGCTATTGATATTTTCCATACAGAACAACCTGGTAAACCCGGATCAACAACCTCATAGGAACTCGGCTGGTGGGAGGGGGAGCTACTGATACAGTTGTCTCGAGTGAGGATCGGAGGAAGAGTGTGGATCGATGAAGGGTATATGGGAATACGAAGGGAAACAGGTTTCGATGAAAGGACTCAGGTTTCGACAGAAGGAGACAGGTTGCGATGAAAGGAATCAGGTTTCGAAGAAAGGAAACAGGTTTTGATAGTTGTGTTGTAAATAGGGCGTGATGGTTATGGCGTGGTTTATGGTTTGAAAGGGTTGCGTACATAGTTGGGTGAGGTTTGGATGTATTTTGGAACGAGTGAGCAAAGGTGACGACGGTCGCGTTAGCTGTATAAAAGGATGCTGGATTTGGGGAGGATAGGTTTGATCTTTACACGTTCTCTAGTCTACAAAACAATCAATAGCTTCGGCATCAATCTTTGTTCACTTCTGTGATTCCGGATTTCGAGTCTCTAGTTTGTTACGCAGTACCTGCAATCACTGCTCCCTCAGTTTGGTTTCTATAACCCCTAGAACTCCGAGTCTTGAAACCTTGACACAAGCTGTAGACCCTCTGGACTGCCATATCTGTATATAAAAAGAGAAAGAGGTGAAGGTCCAGACTCATATACCCTTGTACAGCTTCATACCTCCTGCAACTAATTGATACTGCTCAAGGGTAACCTTTTAGTGAATCTGGTATACTGGGAAACTCTACCTCCAGAAGCAGATACTCAAAACCCATGCCAACACTATTTTTGCTAGGCCAAGATGGAATAAGAATAGAAGAGAAGGAATACAAACCAAGAGAAGAAAACATCTAATTGAATCATGAATCCTCCAAGTCTATATCCAAGTTTCCAAATCTATGTCCATACCTGCAGCAGGCATTATTTGATGTCTACCTTTGAGTCCATTCCCACAGTAAGCTTCCAGCTCGGTGTAGTAATTATTTGTAAGCTTCGACTTATGATTGTCCTTCAACCTCCTGTTGCCCTTCAACTTTGCTTTACCACTTGACTTCTAGTTGCTCTTTTAACTTAGCTTCACCCACTAACATCAGTTTGTTATTCATTTAACTTTTAAGTATCAGTTATCAACCTTGGCCTCTGGGGTCCCACAGTAATTTGTATTTTTTGACCATTGGTATCAAGGCTATACAGCTGGCCCTTGAATGTTGACCATAGCCTGGCCTGGGGCAGTGTCATGATCTTTCAACTTTCCTATCTGTCGGCTTCCATTCATCATCCAGCTTCCTTACCATCTGTATCTTTCTTTTGTCATGGGTGTCTATCAGGGGAATTTATTTCATCTGTCAAGTAAGCATTTGGCTATTAACACATAATAGATTTCAATCAAAGGTGCACTTCCGTGTCTGTTAAATCATTTTTGGTAGATGCACTTCTATATTCATGTAATCATGGTCTGAAGCTGCATATCCATACTGATAATCATTTCTTGTAGATAAGCTTTTGATCTTCTGTTCAGTTTGTAGAAAGGTTATAGTCAAGTGTACTTGATGGAACACATATATCATTGTTGACTTTGGTCAGACTCAATCATTTGTGAGTACATTGACATATTCAGATGTAATAATCGAAGAACCGATGAATCAAAGTGCATAAGGAATCATCGATTAATACTTTGCAGTGTTCCATAGTCTTCCAACTAATTGATCTATTGTTCATATATGATTGCTTTGGTCGATCAATGTGTTGAATATTATCATAAAGATAGGGCTATCATGGTCAGTAATATATTTCAAGAACAAATGACAACCAAATCTTTCTGGAATTGTCTCTGGTACCATCAAAAACCTTGATTAAAGTGTGTGCTTATCTCAATTCATCAATCTAGTGATGATTCACAGTAGATATTATAAGTAGTGACCATTTTTGCAAAAAAAAGGTGATTATAAATTCTGTATACGAAACATATCTGATTTCTGAAGTGCAATCATAGTATAAGGACAGGTACAGATCACTATGGCTCCATACTCCAGACTATGAGTAGATGAAGTTGTATACAAAAATAAGTGATGAAGTCATATCATTATAAAGTAAGATGATCATTGAAGGGCAATTGTACTTCTACAAAGTAACTATATACTGGGCGGTTACCCAACCTTGGCCTGTACTCGGCCACTGCCATTATATGAAGATAGTAATCAATTGTCAGTCAGAATATATCAGATAGATATTGATCTCATAGTTGAATTTATTTCTTCGTTCGTTTGTATTCATATTGCATGTGGCCACTTGTGGCCATGGCATATTGAATGAAAATCTATTCCTGATATATCATCCATGTAAGCCACAGGTATCCCCTTGGCCCTCTTGGGTCCATGTTGTACCATTTCTTTCTCCTTCTTCCCATATTTGCCTGACAAAAGAACCCTTTTTTAACTTCAAACTTCCACCCTGCTTCCTCAACACCCTTTTTCACTCACTCCCAAAACTCACCCAATGTCTATTTCCCTAAAAAACTTCAGCACAGCTTTAACTGCTTCCTCTGTATCCAACACCTGCGACATAGGGACATTCATTGTCTCCCTCCACTTGCACTTCTCCTTCAACTCCTTCCAAAGAACGTCCTGCTGTCACTTCTACTTCTTGTACCACTTGAACAAGTGGTCTCTTGTTTGCTGTTTGTACTCACTCCACCAACACTCCTGGCTTTTGTGTTCTTTATATGTTCTAGATACACCCCAGTAAGTGTGTGTCCCACCTTCAAGTGGAAGTATCTTCCCACAATCCTCTTTTTGGCCTCCCTCCACAGCTTACTCATTCCCCTGTTTTTATTCAACCTATAAACCGTCTTCTTGCTGTCAAATTTGGCCTTCCACTATTCTTCAGTTTCCATCTGTTTTACTTTGGTAACCCTTAATTGCACCTTTGCCATGGACCACCCCTTATAGCACTTCTGCAGTCTCAGCATTTCTTCTGTTTCATTGACTGCCACTGCTATTGCCCCTTCATCTGCGTTCTCATTTCCAACAACATCTTCGTGTGACAGAACCCACCTGAACACCACCTGGACTCCCATCCCCACTAGTCTGTTGTTGTATTTGATACTGGTTATGACCATTGCTTGTCTGAGACCTGGTTTGGTATATTGGACTCTTTCAATGGCTGCTACTGAGTCTGAAAAGACAGTAATTTTGTCGGCTTGCTCATTATCAATTTCGGTTGCTTTTCACATAGATTGCATAATGGCATAAACTTCAATGTCAAACACTTCTTACTTTTTCCCCCAATAGCTTTTCTCCTCTTTCCAAACCTCCCCTTCTTTCTATACCACTGTACTACTTACTTTTTTACTTTCTAACCCTGATTTATCTGTCCAAAAAATAAGCCCCTCTTCTTTCACATTTGCTGCCTTGTGGTAGGGGTTCTGTCTTATCATGCATATGAGGTAAATGAGGCTTAGTCTCCCAGGCTCACCTATGATGACTGGTGTCAAGTGGTCAAGGATACACCCCTGAGGATGTCTACTAAAGAGTAAGTGGAAGGCTCAATATAGCCGGGTAAAATCCCCATAATATTCCAAGCTTTGATACCACGTTTCAGCAGAGTGGACTGGCTAACCCATACTGAGACAATACACACACTTGATTTGACAGTAACTGAGGGAATGTTTCCTTTGGTGCTGGCTAAGGCATGGGACACACCAAACCATACTGCCGAAGCAAAAGTAACTACCTCACAGGGACCTTCGGGTCAGCTGTGCATTACGTATCAGGCCAGTGTTACTTCATCTCAAACTAATACTGGGATAAAACTATACCTGGGCCTGTGCTCAGCTTCTGAGATAGTTGGACGAACAATATTACGATAGTATGAGGGATTTTGCTATCTCTCGAGTGAAATATTCAAAGGAGATAAGCTAACTGTGCCGCAGTAGTTGGTTCTACCTCAAAGATAAATGTTCAGGTCGAGATTGTCGAATCCCAGCTTTGTTGCATTAGTTATGCAATATCTGAGAGAACGCATCCCCTATGGGGAATACAGATAAGACACAATAACACTAGATACGTGGCAAAGTATGGGTTGGCAGTTCATTAAATCTTTGATCACTATTCCACTCATGATGATGAAAAATAACAAATACGAACTAATGGTCCAATATGTGTGTCAGCAGCGTCACCATGAATGCAGGATCACCTTTGGGATACCTGGTGGGGGCTTACGCAACCACACGCTGTCAAACGGAATTCTCCGCAACTAACTACTGAGATCGGCTCTGTCGCAACGATTGGTAGTTATGGGAACACCCACTTAGTGGATTGAGTGTTACTGAGATAGAACGATACATACACATCATAGTTGAAAGAGAAGTACCTTCACGCCTCACTGCTATACCTCTGACGCGGAAATGCTCATTCTATAAAAGACCATAGACCTGCGGGTTAGAACAGGCCAAGCTCTAGCAGCAATCGACAGTCAGAACAACAACAGCGGAAACCCACCAGAAATATTATTAAGTTTTCATTTTAAGAAAGTCTATTATATATGTCCCAATACACTCATGAAGACATTCACATTCTTAATTCCTATTATCTTCAACACTAATGTCAAACCGAAGCTCATTACACTTTCCCGATATTCTCCCTCCAGTATCAGAATCTTTTGAACGATTATATCCACTTTCTAGAGACAGGCAAGTTACCCTTGCAAGTGCCTTTTGACAAGTCTTTGGAAGACTACCTACAAAATTCCTATAACTTTTAAGGTAGCAGCCATGCCCTGCAAATGCCTGTGTATCTTCACATGCAATGACGAATAGGACGAACCACTATCAAGATTCACGTCTTCCACTACGTCCTAGTCATCAAACTCAGACTGTATCGACAGCAAGTTCATCGATATCGGTCAGTATCTACTCACGCAGAAGCACCTCTGTAATATCTTGAGGGCCTTCTTCTTTCCTAGGATGACCATCTTCACTCTTGCTTTGGTGTTGAATTCAGGGGATACTCTTCTCTACCTTGCCACTAATCCCCACCTTCTCTCTCAAGCTCCATGTCAGACTCAAATTTCCTTTCATTCACCTGCCTCCTCCTTTTCTATCTGGCATGTCGATCAGTCTTTTCACAAATCGCCTGGTCCTGTTGTTGAGAAGCAACACTGCAGGTGTGATTCCTGCCTCCTTGACTAACAGGACTATTGGTGATACCTTGAGCATTCCGGTGATCCTTCTTGCTGACTTGTTCATCAGTTTCTGGATCTCCTGTTCTTGTCCTCTCTGCCTATTCCAACATAGTTCCACTTCATAAAGAGCAACTGACTGAACCATGGTGACTTCGACTCTCTTGGTGAATCTTGTATTGAGTCCTAGCTTTCCAGTAATGGATTTGACCTGCCCCAATACCATTTTGGCCTTTGCTATGACAACCTCATGGTGGTGTTGGAAGTTGAGTTTCCTGTCAAGTTGTACTTCTAACCACTTTATTGGTGCTGTGTTGAACTTGATTTGGTTGTTCTCGTCTATCGGTACTGCCATCCTGACCTTACTTCCCTGATGGTTTTGCATTCTTGAGAATAATACTGCCTCAGTTTTGCTGATGTTGAATTGTACAGTGTTCTTTTCAGCCCATTTTCTGGTCTCTTTTGCGCATGTGCTTATCCTTCTAATACACTCATCGACGTTCCCTCCTTTAATCACCCATGCAATATTGTCTACAAAACTCTCATAGTTGAGTATGTATTATCTTTCAATCCTTTTTGACTGTGCATAATATTGCCCTTCATTGTTATTGCATCAAAATTTTTGGTCTACCACTCCATTGAAGGTTTTAAAGGTATTGTCTATCAGTAGCATGTACTACAAAATTTCAAACTGTTCACCATGGTTGGCCTACAATTTTGCTAATCATGGCAAAGGTATAATTCAAGTAAAAGAGAACAATAATTGCACCCTTCACAACAAGCATGAGTTCACAATGTGTTGTTAGAGGCAGTGTGGTTGTAGTACGGAGTTCGCAAAGTCACGGCTCGATCTTTTGAGCGGGCACACACAGACAAAATCTCCAAGACTTTTGCTTAGTAACTGTATGTATTCATTTTCAACAACCCAAGCAATATTCTGTTTCTCCCAGTGACAGATAACGGTATTCAAATTCTAGACTCCACATCCCATACCATCGACATCAGCTTGTCATACTTCTACAATCCCTCTATCTTGTTCCGCGGCTTATTCAACTTCAGGTCCAACTGGTCGTAAACCGTGGTCCTATTCGTCGCCTTAAACTTGCCTCCAACCATTCATTCTCCTCAGATATCAAATCCCGTTCATCTTTCACCACCTTCACCTGTTTCTCCAACCTCTCGTTTTCCTCAAACATCAAATCGTAGTCAGCTTTCAGACGTTCCAACTTCTCCTCTAACTCTTTGTTACGCCGTTCTAGAAGCTGATTACGCTGGTAATAGATCCGCAATAACTCTTCGAATCTCTGCAAACGCTCCTTCAACACTTCGTTGGCTGTCCTCTGTCTATCACTGTCGCTTTGGCACCGCGCCAGTTCGTGTGCACATCCACACTTTTCGGTTGTAGGGACTCTCGGGCGAAGCGGCTCGTAAAATTCCCCAAGTATCAGGAGTGGCCCGCGGTTCCTGTATTCAACCACTTGTGCGGGTGACATGTGAAGGATGTCGTCGGCGACCACCATAGGGGGATACCGATAGGTGGTAGACATGTGAAGGATATCGTCGGAGCCGATCATAGTGGTAGACATGATTAAAGCTTTGAGTTGACGGTGTGAGGATGTTAATGTTAAAGTTGGAAATTGATAAAGTGAGATGAAAGTTGGAATGAAGAATTACCGGATGGCGGGGTTTTTATGGCAGTGAATATTAGATTAAGTTTCGTGACTGCTTGGTTGGAAATGATGGGAGACCGTTTGAGACCATTTGAGACCGAGCTTGTATGTATGAGTAGGTCCTAGACGTCTGGAACTAACTTTTGACTCCCACTAAGATTAAACTTTGGGAAAACATTGAGAAAGTCTGATTTGACTCAATCGTTATAAAACACTAGAGTACTTGTCAGCTCTCTACTAACCTACTCGATCGTGCATTAGAAACGGAACTGACATGCATAAGCCACCAAGGGAACCTCCGAAGTCAGAATTGGTCAAGACTATTTTTCCCACCCATTTTGCTGATAGCCGGCGACACTACTTCGGTGGTAGTAGAGCAGTGATAATCGCCCGGCTCAAAGTTGATTGAAGAAGTTGACTAGGTCCCAATGATGTTCCTCCCGTAACTCGCGTATGAGGACCCATAGCCCAGTAACTTTACCGCAATTTAGGAGAGCGGCATCAGGAACGAAGTGTCAGGGTCGAGCCGAGCATGAGAGTATTATTGTGCAGTTTCGAGGTTTTGACCCTGCTTCCTGAAATGTTTTATATCTTAGTTCATGAGGCTTCGTAAAATTGGATACTAGTGGAGAGGTAGTGGAGAGGTGCTTGACTGTGGTACGAACTAATGAGTCTTTTGCTTGAATTGAAGGTTGTTGCTCCAGTTTCGGTTCCGGAGACTTTGCAATTCAGATTTGTCGTTTACAGTAGTTGGAGAGGGATTATGCATTGGGCTGGTGTTAGCATAAGAAAACCGTGGCATCAGGGAGGTGGTGATAAATCCTCAAGCTAATCTGTAAGGCCAATCGATGGGAGACGCTTGGCTCCAAGGAATTGATAAAACCTCGCTTTCTGACCCTGATATCTTCGCGGCCGGTGGTCCTATAGGGTTCTCCTGTGTTTCTTTGATCCCCGGGTGTCCTTCATTAGTGAGCTGTCTGGATTTTAATTGCTCCTGTACCTCCGTAGTCTTCCTAGCTCTTTTCAGAGACATGACTTGTGTCTCCTTGGATAAGTAATTTCTATAGTTACGTAGCCAGTTCCGTTGACGTGTCTTTAGACTTTGCGTTAGGATGTACGGAATACACATCTCCGTGTCTTAGCCTTTCATTCTGTGGTGCGGGTGATTGTTTGGATTGAATCTGGTGTAGGTTTTGTCATGATTGATTCTCTTTCGGTTTGGCTTGCTTTTTGCGGTTGGGTCTGCTTCTTGTTCGATGGCTTCTATAGTTCCACAGTCTTCCCATTCTTCCTATGTAGACGCCATACATGCTATGTAAACTAAATTCGAGTTGGGTTCATCGTATTACCGAGTAGATACGGTACAGAGGGAGATCAATAAGTCGATGGGAATCTAAGCAAGGGGGACTCCGTAAATATAGACATGAAGAAATCGACTGTACGGTTTGTTTGAGCGTATGAAAGTGTCAATAAGGATGAGACTAATGATGTTAGATGGGTGCCTATAAGTAAAGATGAAGGAGATGAAGAGAAGGAGGAGAATTGACAGTGGCCTTCCTTAGCGAATGCTAGCCAAGGCTTCATGCAATCTAACGGCTCTCAATCAGTATCCTCTCGCCTTGGAATCCCCGACTCTATATCCCAACACCAGGCTCCACCGAGATGCGTGCCAGGTCAGACGTGGAGATACGAATTCCAATGGCTTATGAAAGACAGAGGACGATAAGAAACTGTCGGCATAGTGTTTGTAGTATTGCTGAAGTGAGTGTACGTGAAGAGTGTGTGGTGGAGGAGGAATCAGGAAGTAGAAAACGGTTGTGTTCGAAAAGTAAGGAAAATACATGCAAATTTAAGAAGTGAGAAGGTATACGAGTGCTCGTCGTTTTCAAGCCTCGTACTAGAGTACCTACCGTTAAGTACTTAAGTAGGTCCTTACATGTACTCACCCTAATACATGCTGCCCAGACTTTAGTCCTCACTCGCAAGCTTGCTCAGAGAAACTTTAACCCGCGAAGCAACTTCTGATATATGAGAGTACCTAACACAACTGAAAACAATAAAGCAAAATATTTATCTCCATGAGCGAGTTCCGAGCCCTATAGGTGCATTTCCTCTAGGCCTCCAGATATAGGTGAGTAGGTCTTAGGTGTTAGGTCCTAGGGTCTTTCACCTGACACAAATGATTGCAACCAACTATGGTCACCACTAACCTTTTTGTCGCACAATTTTACAACGTGTTGCAAAATTGAGGCCTCATTCCTACATACACCGATAGATCATTATCCCGACTCCTCCTGATCAGTATTTTGTGGAGTATCATATCCATAGCCCACATAAAAGTAGCGATGGACATAAAACGTCGCGCATTACCCATCACACCTGAAGGCGCAGGACGTGGCCTCCAGGGCATCTTCAACACTACTCACTTCTCCATTGCAAATACGCTGCCAGTTTTCTCGATATTTCTTGTTTATTCAACCTGTCCAAGACAAGTATCAGCTTGTTTGTTTGTAATCATATTGTATTCGGCCGCTTGCGGCTATGACATAATCCTACTCCCTAGTGTTTCCACAATCCGAGGATTGCTTCCAGGTCACACCACCTAATCTCCTTCCCCCCATCCGCCTACGAGTATCAGCTGCTACTATGCGTTCAAGGCTGTCAAAGCGTCATAGTGGAACATCAACAAATTCCTCTTGTCCTTCCTTCACGATCCGCGCAGATTCCGAAGCCTGATGGGAGAATGCGACGCGGTGCTATCTGGGTCCGCGGCTCTACAATTCTTTGACAGGGTTCGTTGGAGCGAGTGTGATTTAGACATTTACGTCAAGGATTTAGTTATACCACCGCCCAGAATCTGCCCAGCCAATGAAGATTCTGGGGTATCACCTAATAGAAAAGGAAGGATGTTAGTTTACTCCTAATTAGAAACAGAACCCTGACTTCAATCTGGCTGGGACGGTTAGGGAATGGCTGCAAACTGAGGAAGAAGATGGCGATCCCTATCAACCAAAAATCCCCGGCGTGGCAGGGGTGGGTAAATATAAATACTGTGATTTTGGTTGACCAGCTAAACTGGCCACAGTGGTTCGGACGTCAGCAGTCAGAAGGGGGTGTCCGTCCGGCCAAATATATGTACTTGTCAGCGTCAGGAAACCAATGTCCGATGAGTTAGATCTGTCAGCACTGATATAATGATGGTATTTGTTCTCTCTAAAACACCCAAGGGTACTATTCCTTCTTCCAGCCAGTCTATTTTTCACAACCCTCGTTTTAGCCATGCTTTTTCAACAATCAATAACGGTTGCTGCTTCTCCATGTCCACATCACCGTAAAGCTTTGCGATAGCATCACGTTGTCCGATTACTTAAAGGCCGTCAGCAATAGCTGTCCGATGGGAAAATACCTGTCAGCATCCACCTGTGTCCGAACCACTGTGACCAGTACAGCACATGAAGGTTTACACATTTATCAAAACACCAAGTGGCAGTCCTGGGTCACCGAGGAAGATCCAGATTATTACGACGACAAATCTGCCTCTTCAATGCATTCTCCTATTTCACTCCACGGTTGTGCAAAATCTAATCGCTTAGAATAAGGCATACTCTCTATTTCCTAGAGCAAGCATTATAGATCGTAGAACTCACGCGATCGATGACGGGGTAAATGGTCCTAAGAAGGCAAAGTGTCTTGAAAAGTACACGAACCGCGGCTGGACTGTCCACTACTATTAACCATTTCAACGGGAGCGTTTCGTCGCAGATTCCTACTCTTGGGTCATGCCACTCGACATTTTGGGGGTCACAAAGCCGGAGAAGCCGGATTACGTCCTTGGAATCTCGGGCTTCTCTCTTGATCCGCACCCCGAAAACAGTAATAAGCGTGTCACGTACATCTCATCCACGTTGAGTTCTCCCGTCCTTCGTTACTATTACCAGGTCGGATTCACAAATTTCTATCATTATCTCAAGCGGAAGCTTAAAAAGCTGGAAGAAATTGAGAGCATGAGTTTGCGCGCTAACGATGCACCGCTTAAGCTCAAAGATCGGTATGTTTGGCGGGAATATGTCGAACGGGGATTACTCCAGTCTCTGGCGTCGAAGGGTCAGCGTGTGTGGTTACTTTTGCAAGTACCTTATGAAGAAGTAGAAAACAAAGAAGCGGAGGTTCGAGGTGTGGGAATTAATGATCTAACACTAGATCAGACTCATATGCAGGGGTGAATGTGGAAAGCTTTAGTTTGGGTTTCGCGATGGCCTAGGCCACCATTATTTTTCTGTATTAGCTCTATAGTTTCGCACATTACCTAGTTTGTTTTGTTTTATTCATACTGTATTCACTCTAACTAGAGTATGACAGAGCCTAAAAAGACACCTCCGCCTCTGGGCGAGCTGGCTAGATGGCGGAGCTCCCACCCGCTACCCTTCGTCCCCGCGCACATTACCTAGTTGGGGGCATATTGTACTTGGATCAGAGGATCAAATAGAACAACTCTGGGATATTTGTAAATAAAAATATACCCTCAAATGCAGATTTTAGAGTGGTAAAAATGATGCTCAAGTTTACCGCTACTGAATGAGCACAAGACAATTTTGAAGTATTTTCAATCAGAATACGATATCACGCAGTACCAGCCATACACTAAACGTTTAAACGCGCTTTATAATTTACAGTTTAAATGTGAATGCGTAGCCGCCTTTACATCTTATCTCTGATAAGTAGTTCAGGACATTCAATGAGTCTATTCTACATTACAGATACGTAGACTACTCATGATACATATCACTTAATCAATTCTAGATTCTATCTATAAGTCTTAGCGGAGCCTCATGTAAGGTACTACATATACTACACAGTACGCTAAAACATAGCCACCAATTCGACGTATACATATGTACAACCAAACCAATCAACTAGTCTTTCATCACACAGATAGAGAGAGGAGATAATGGTGAGTGGTGATGAAGATGGATGCGATAGGATTCAATGAATTAGAGAGCAGATTTCGATTGATTAGATCACAGCCAGCCATAGCACGCTAGCGCTATACTGATCCCCGATACCCATGGTATTATAACGTCACAGAAGCGGCTGCGATTATACACATCACTTACTGTCTACGCACTCATTATGTTACGTATATAAGGGAACCGTGATTCCTTTGCAATTGATATTTAAAGAGGATCTTGAGAAATATAAGTAGGTTGTGCATGTGTGGAAGATATTAAGAGTAGATACCATAGAATTGATCGTATCCGGTTTGTTTGTAGTACCGCAGAACGCCCGTTCTGATGCGTTCATTCGCCCATTCTCGCAGTTCATGTATATCCAAAACCTCAATAAAATAAGAGACTGCCATTGAGGCCGCATATGCAACCTGCGGCGCTACAAATAAACCATATACGGTCAGATTCTGCGTTACTATAAGTGAAAGTGCACTTTATAATTCTAGGCCGGTCGAGTTGGTTGAGGCCGAGTTCATGCGCCGTCGGTGTATTTTATGAATGCGCATTTTCACTTGTGACATGCCTCCCAGCTCATTGAAAACACTATATGTTCAATGTTGGTACTCTCGAAGCTTTGCTCACCTCTCTGTGTCTCTCTTTCTCTTTCTTTTATGATACTTAAATCTTTGTTGGCACAGCTGTTGGACCGACATCACGACTTATAATTGTCACTACATCTATGGAGTGAAACAATGAGCGGTGGAACGAGAAAGGAGAGGCTCGCACTACAAACCCTTGCAGACAGTATCCTCCATCGTATATAGTCTTTGTATTACACCATAACAGCGTGACATCTCTCATCATATAGTATCTTCTAAATCTGATGAACTAAATGTATCATACAAGTTGATGCTGAGACTGGCTATTTGGAGATACAAACACCTGTATACGTACTAAATACTGACGTATCTTCATGATGATGTGATGATGGCCAATGGCTAGTATAAAATTTATACTACATGTCCTATCAATTGCTCAACTTCATTACCCCCCCCCCAAACCCACCTTTTCCGTTACTTAAATATGCATACATAAGTATCTTGGAGTAGACGAGGCTACAGAGACATGGCCTAGAAGCTTCCCCTCTACCTCGCTTTAGGTGGCATTGCCGTGGTTTCTGTATATCCTAGTACTCGCGAATTGGTTGGAGCCATGCAGAGCTAGAATATACTTTTAATTTTTAAATACCCCTCAGCGACAGTGCGCATGTAAAGATAATGACGTTGGTTGGTGGCGGCTGCATGCATGCATTGCTGCACAACACCTGGCGGTTTTTGGGTCTTCTGTTTTTCCACGCAAGCCATTCACCTAGAGCCTCGAACATAAAGGTCCACGAATGAAAATCATATATCAGATTATTTGATGCATATACAAATCTGATCCACAAAGTGATCTACAACATTGATTGTTTTGGAGCTTCGAAGACTACGGATTGGCTATGGGTTCAAGAGACAACTACCCTTTCGTGGATGGAATTTACACGACCAGATCAGTAGTCCCGGTAGGTTAGTTCAGCCCGAAGCAGCTCACTGGCCTACAATTAATGAGCTGCCATTAGAGCAGAACTACTCGATCTATTCTGGGCTGCTCAAGGGCCGCTTGAATTATTTTTCCAGGTTGCCACATCATGATTGTAGACAAATGTTATACTCCCAACATTCTCTACCTTTGAATATAACTTGCTTTCCATACTTCCAAATAGGGTTTCACTCTTTATACTCCATTGGCTGTACCAATGGAGAGACTGTGAATGAGGCAACTAGGGACACTGGAAAAAAGTCCAAACCCTAACTTTAATTACAATAACCTGATATTTGCACTTTAGAGAGTAACCTTAAACGTAATAAACAGCATCATAAACAGTGTCATTCACCACATCAAATACCATGTCATAATGAGCTATAGTTCTGTAGCTCCACCCACACCAAAACCGCTCTGTGGAATGTAGTTTAGCTCACGGGCTATCATTGAACTAGGCCACAACTGGCTGCTCGAACTTTAGGTCACCTAGTCTACTGGGACCACTGGACCAGATGTATATGCTCATGTAAACACACGCAAAGATCCACAGGGGTTTGGCTCGTGGAACCTCATCTCAGAGTCACAAATTTTTGTATCTATTCACAAAAAATTAAAGCTACGGGCCAGGGAAAACATCCAGGGCCGAATTGGGAAATTTAGACGTCTAAGATGAGTTGGCGAAGTTGCCTGGCGTATCACTTGATGGCGTAGCGCGCATGTTGAGCCTCAAATCGACTCATGTGCTAGGGGCGTCTGGGTATGAGCAAACTTCAGTGCTGGGCTTCGGACTACAACTAGCGGCACCCGGCCGGCCGAGCAGCAATACGAGTTACATAAGTTCAACAAAACTGCATGTTACTCAAGGTACTGCACCGAGCGCCAAGGTTCGTACATATGTCACATATAAGAACGTAGTATTCCAAAAGGAGAGTTGAAGTCACCTTCACGATTCGGCAGACGAGACAAAAACCGCTGCTTTATCTTGTACAAATATTAATGTTGATTTCTGTAGTAGTATAAGTTTAAGCTCAAATTATATAAGGCTGAACTGTGCGATCGAATATCGTTGATGAGTTACTCTACACTCATTGGCTGTAGTTTCTTTGCCAGCAACCTGCGATAAGACACATACCCGGTTTCGGTCCGCCGCGTGGCAAATTATGATATTATGAACTGTACCAACTCGCCAACATTTTCCTAATCCAGATGAAATATACGAGCCAACCAAATTCAAGCACTAGTAAGCCAATTGTGTGGATGATTTTCATTGTCCATGACAATTTTCACATGGGTACGTTTGTTGCTCAGCTGGCGATTGGGTAGGCGTTGGCTTCAACTGTGAGAGCAACCCACTGGCATGCAATAAATCTGCTGCCAATGCACACATTATCTACCAATAGTGTATGCGGATGTGTAGTAGATCCGGAGATCAATCTGGCATGCACATCTGCACCAAAATCGCCACTTGCAATTGTCGACGCGACGTCTGGTGTTCAAGTGGTCCACAGCTAATCCATGAAAATCGTTCTTTGAGCAATCCAGTCAAGAGATTGCATACCTACCTACTTAAGTAGAGATACAGTGTGAGCTTGATTCATTGATTGGCGGCTCAGCCCTAACCGCCAACACATCATTTCATTCCAACAAAAAAATGGGTACCCAATGGATATGTACAAGACAAGTCGTTTGAGAATTTCCTGCTCCATTTGATGCAGTAGCTTAGTGCATTCTCATCCCAGCATCCAGTACCAGTGCTTGTACAAATTTTGTGCTTTCACCAAAAACGATCGTGATCGGTGGTATCACGAATATTGATATTGCTCATCAATTTCTCGCGTGCTATTTCTACTGCGCCAACAGCCCAAGATTAATTTTCCACCCAATTAAAGCTTTAATCAGTAGGTTGCTCAGATTTCCATATGCCTAAATAAGTGAGATGCACGCGGTCACAGGTGGTCACTTGTTAAATAGGAATACTTATTTTTGCAGTTATATGGAGGGAAAATCATATAGAAGGAAGAGAGAGAAAGGCTCCACGTATATACAGTTAATTCTCGGGTATATCTTTGGAGGTGCCGGTGCCACCATTGCCACTTGCCACTTTCCACTTGTCGCTTGCCGCTTGCCACTTGTCACTTGCCACTCGCCACCATGCAACTCTTAAGAGTTGACGTCATGATCTTACGACCAATGCCATTAAGCATTATTCTTGATTATGCTCTAACCTGATCTGCAATATATATTGCGAGCTCTCGAATAAGTGCTGAAATTTGGCTTAAGGCATTATAGCCAATGAATAATAATGAGCATTGACTTTGCCTGACTTGAACACAATCTAAACTTTCTTTAGAGCGTGAACCACGAATAATATAACAAGTATAGATTATAACGTGATGTTACGTAGATTAAAACAATTATAATATTCCTGGGACTCAGTTATTGTAATAGTTTGCGTCTCTATGTCAATGATTCTCGCTTTATGTTAAAGGGAGGATTGCATTGAACATACTTTGCAAACTATTGATTTTTGAGGCGTCCGGTTAAAAGTTATAAGGCTGATAAAACTATCCTTTTTGTATCTGGATGATGGGAGCCTTATGGAAGCCTTATGGAATGCTGTTATATATTTTTAAAAAAATCACGAATGCTTCTCTAAGAGTTTACGACAAGATTTTAGTTTTATAAGGCTTACCACTTTTATTGACATCCTTATAATATATGTATTAGCCATTGAAGATTACAGATTATAGAGAACCATCTTAAGACACTGGCGGGAGATTGCTTCAAAATTTATGGTACATTAATCCACTTTTTTAGTTACTTAGATAGCAGCGCGGAGGCACTTTATTGCACATGTTTTTAGAATTTGTCTCGCTTGCGAGAGAAATTTGGCAGGGTCTGGCTCCAAGCGAGATCGAGGTCAGTATTTTATGCTTATGGCTCGCGATTAGCACTTTTAGGTGTTTGACGTTT
>WHVE01000518.1:0-96072 GCA_015178995.1 Trichophaea hybrida
TAGTAGAGGACAATACTTGCAAGGGCTAATTCCGCACTGATTCAACAGTTTTGACTGACGTAATTGTAACAATAGTTTCATTAGGTTTGCCGACCCCTGGTCGCGAATAACTACTTCCAGGTGGAGACAGTGGTTTGGGCATAGATATCATGGTCGCATCCATGAAAGAACCGAACACAACGGCATTGGCTGAATTTGTAATGATATATGGAGTAACCACCACCGGAACCTTCAGTGCAGCAGTGCCGTACTTCCTATCGCACTCACGGAAGTAATCTTCTGAATCTGCCCATCCTGGTGTAGTCAATTCCTTGAGCTTCATCCGCTTCGTCCAAATTGTATCGAGTTGTTCCTGTGCCGATTTGTTGATTGTCCCAACTACCCAACCAGATTCATCTTCATCACTGAGATCTGCTTCGTCATTGTCCACTCCATCCTCTACCTCATCTTGATCATCATCCTCATCCAAAGTTGCGACATCATCAACACTATCTCCAGTTGCTTCCAGCATCTCTTCAAATGACATTTTGGTTGTACCAGCCACTGCTCTTCTTAATACAGAGTCCTGCTCTCTCTCCACTGCCGCATCTGGTTCCGCAACCCTCTGTCTTGCTGCTGCTGTTTCACTCTGCACAAATTCCTCAATCCACTGCTCTTTTACTTCCTGGCTCACAAAGTATGATTCAGGTTGGAGATGAGCTGCACGCTGCTTGTGGGACCGGAGACTGCGCAGATCGCCCAGGGCTCGGACCCATTCTGCTCTGACACCAGTCTGGCCTGGGTTCGCGTTATGTCAGAGTGATGTTGCGCGTATAGTTGATTTGCCACATTTGCCTGCCGTAAGTGCTGAAAAGTAGTGTTTAGGAGTCTGAACCATATTTGTTGCTCTGTGGTGTAGTGTGTGTGAACTTTGTTTGTGGAGAAGATGTTGGAAGTAGGACGGAGGTAGAAAGGTGGGTCTTTATGGTTATAGTTATACTTCCAAAATGATCCTACAGGTAAGTGCTATGACTGCAACAGCTTGGAAAAATACTCAACCTTTATCCAACTTCTGTTCAACTTGGCTGCAGAAACTGTTGCACATGACATGGATTCAGTTTTAACGGCTATTACCCCGAACATACAACGACCGGTTACTGTTTCTAAGATTGCCTATTGCCAGCCGTTCAGCTATATGTATAATCAACTGCCAACAATTAGCAGGGTTTGAAACAGGCCAACATCCTTGCGATTCTGCACCCTTCTACAGCAGGGTCCATCGTGAAATACTACAATGCGATAATGTATATATTGAGAGTTGAAAACTAAGATTCAACTTGATATTCGCATCAATTCTTATATATTTTTCACCTGCTTCCTCTTCTCCAAACTCAAATTCCTCTCTTTTCACATATCATATTCCCAAGCAATGGCTCAACCACAAGCAACTGATTCTAGCAGTCAATTGGAGAATGTATCCACACCAACGCCTGCCTCTACATCAAATACATGTGTTCAAAGTACTTTTTTTCAACGTCGTGCCCAGAATCTGCACCAAATTGCAGCCGATATAGCAACAAAAAATATGCATGAGGACGAAAAGGTGATAATTGTACGCAAAACTGGTGCGATGAAAATCAGTGAAAACCATGCAATAGGATGTATAATACCTGATCTGCAAGAACAACAGTCAACTAATTGGATATAATTTGCTGCAATGTGTTCAGAACTATGTGAACAGTTCGACCAGAGCAGAAAAGGCAACCCTGTGTGGTCTACCAAGGCATTCGTCCGAACAGTCTATGAGATTGAGCACCATGATGTTGCCAACGCCGCAGTTTTTGCAGACGAATTTTCTTACAAACGACATCGGGTGTGGACACAATCATCCTTCAGAGTATTAGAGGAGACCACAGAAAAGTATGAGATTGAAGTGACTGATTTATCTAACGTTCAATTTTGATTACCGCAACACAATTTGAGTAGGTTTTTAACATGTCCGAAACAATGGCTAGGCAAGGTGGACGTGTACAGCTTGAGCAGGCGGACATGAGCATCACACTCAACATGGTTGATATGGTCAAACATGGCATATCGCGCGCTCCAATCAAAGAAACTAAGAATTTGATTAAAATTCCTCAAGCAGGGATTCAAGAAGAAAAGAGATTGGGTGTTGAGTTGCCAGGCCATAAAAGCACGAATGCGGTCATTGAAAAGCATCCATTCATGATCTATGAAAATCACTTGAATGGCTGCCTTCGTTGCCCAAACAAGATTGCTAGAAATCCTGCTACTCGCTGGAGGTGCAAAGGCACGAAGCATGGGACCACTTCAGTACCAACAGTCTCAGCAGCACCAGTGGTATCTGCAATCCCTGGACTATCTGCAGCCCGAGCAGCACAACTTAGTCCCAACAGAGTGCTTAATCTCAGCCTTTTGAATGAATTTACCCCACTTGAAGATACAGAAGACGAAGATGATTCTAATTATGATGGCTCCAGTACTGATGACAGCATCAAGGATATGTCAGGTATGCACTTCACTCCCCCCTCTCACATGAATAATTACTATTTATTATTTCAAAGTGAACGACAGTGATGATGGAGATATCAACAATAAAGGGGAATATGTCAGTGGGTTTATTGGGCATACTTAAATAATTTCCATATTCAATCTATTCTTCAGTTTCGGCTGTCATGATGAGCAATATAATGGTGAATGAAATAGAATTGAATCTGTGAAGTGAGTTTTAATAATGCTTCATACTATCTCTGAGAGTGAGTATCAGCAATTATTGAATCACAATATATCAGTATCGCACAATATTTCTTACTTAAATACGAATGAATGCTTGCCTTTACGCATGAATATGCTGTAAATGCGCGACCATTCAATGAGGCCACAAGTCTGAATGTGAGCGTCAATGGAGCGTGAACAATTTTTGGTGGTACAACATCTCTAGCGTGTCAGATTGTGTGAGCTCTTGGAATATAATTGCAGTTTCGATGACTCTTATTGACGAATCGATTGTTACTGATGCACATGAACAACCAAGCTTGGAAGAATTAAATCACGATTGATCCGTATCACACCACATATTGTTATTGAATATACATGAAAGCCCGCCGTTACAATCATATCTAATGTTTTTTGCACAACAAAACACGTAGACTGCAGGAGTAAAAGTGAGCGTCAACGGAGCATCAACAATTTTTGGTTACACAACATCTCTAGCATATCACATCGTGTGAGCACCATGAGTGTAATTTCATTTGTGATTGCCTTTATCGACAAATCAATTGTTACTGATGTACTTGAGAAACCAAGCTTGGAGGAATTAAATCACGATAAATCTGTATCCCACTGTCTGTTCGGAATGAAAAATTATGAAAGCTTGCCGTTATAATCGTATTGATCAATTTTGCATAATTAGACATGTAGACAGTACGACAAAACGTGAGTATCAATTGAACGTCAACAATTTTTGGCGGCACAACATCTCTAGAGTGTTAGAATCTGTGAGCTCTATGGGTATATTTGCAGTTTTGACTGCCTGTATGGACAAATAAATTTTTTCTGATGTACTCGAACAACCAAGCTTGGAGGAATTAAATCACAATTAATCTATATCGCATGGTATATTTGCATTGAATAAGCATGAAAGCCCGCCATTACAATCATATCTATTGTATTCACAAAATCAGAAACGTAAACTGCAGGACTCACAGTGAGCGTCACCAGAGCGTCCACAATTTGTGGTCGCACAACATCTCAAGCACGACGGATTTTATATATTCAGTTCATATTTTCGAAGTGTTGACTGCTTTCAACCATTCAATCGTTTGTAATGATGCATCTATACTACCTCTGAAAGTGAGTATCAGCAATGATTCAATTGTGATTTATCAGTATTGCAAAATGGGCCCAAATTCAAAATAACTCATTGTCATTCATAATAATTGAATATAAAACCTGCATGCAACCATACATGTAGGCCACAGGACTGAATGTCAGCCTCAACAGAGCGTCAACAGATTGCTGAGAAACAGTGCAGAATTTAAGTTATATTTCAATATCATATTTTTTAAATATCTTTTAACTGTTTCAAGTACAAAACAGCAACTAATAACTCATCGAGATTATCTGTAATTGATTTTGGAGTACCAGCACAGATCCCTCAGTAATGAACATTTCACACTATCATATATTATCATATACAATGAAAAATCAGGCAGAAAGTGTGAAATGTTATTGAACTATTAGATGTATCTCTTTATCGACGTATGTAGAATGCTTTCCATTCGCCAAATATGCAAGAACCTGTTTTTACAACCTGGAGGTTGGACCCAGTGGGTCTAACCAAACCCGGAAAAACCCACAGGTTGGCCGGTGTGGTTCCGGGTTTGGAACCCGAAATTATGACCCGTTCGGGTTTCATCTGGTTCCAAACCCGGAACGCAGCCGGGTAACCTGGAACCATTGCTAACACTAACGATGGGTGGCAGATGTTGACTGGCATACAGCAGCGCACGTAATTGAGGTGAGACAGGGTTTACCCGAAGAATTGAAAGATTTGCTACAACATTGCAACTTTCCGAAAAACCATTCTGAATTCATCATATTTTTCTCAAAGAGGCATTCCCTGATCCGTACTCGAGCTGCTGAAAATAAATCATGAAGATGGACAGTGGGATATAAGAAAGGTGACACCACGAACAACAACACATCCACCCCATCAACCCCAGAGATAGCACCTGCATGAACCATGGCAGAATATCATGGCACCACCCCGCTAGATCTCTCGGAAGTCAAAGGGAAGAAAATCACTCCGGAAGCACGCACGCAGCGAAGGGAAGGAGGACTGCCTATGTACTGCACTGATGGCAGGCACTTCGTTGTATCTTGCCCAAGAACGTTGAAAGCAGCATCAGTACAGGTAGAAGTACCACCATTTAAAAAAGCAGGAAAGAAAATGGACCCAGATTCGGTAAATGAAGTCAAGTCGGGAAAAGTTTTGACCAATGCAATATGAATGGCTGTTGTGCAGGGCACCAATCTCCTTTGTCTACAGTTGTCAAATCTGGTTTTGGAATTTTGCATTTTTCAATTCAAAGCGCTGAAATACCAGAATCATCCATGGAAAGCAAGCACCTTATTGTGAAATATTCACTGAAAGTTGGTGAAAAAATATTCCATACACGGGCTTTGATTTACTGTGGAGCCACAGGAATAACATTTGTAGACAAAGATTTTGTTCACATTTATTATTTGGAAGAAAAGGAATTACAAGGGTCAAGAGAGTTCGAGGTTATCACTATCAGACCCATCGAATCAAGAACCAATACGACCATGGCCAAGTTAAATATAGAAGTACCATCACATCAGAAGCAACTACCGCTGTTCATAACAAAACTAGAGCATTATCCGATCATATTAGAATTGCGATGGTTACAACCTCATGACATGACAGTTATATTCCAAGCCCTAAGGATCGCGCTTCGAAATCACTTACTTTCAACGGCATTGGCAGCAACATTTGAGCGTATGGGTATGGGGCAATCACATAGAAACAACAGTAGCACATCCAGAAAGGCTGAAATAAGACATCTGCGCAGTAGCGGCATCACCCGTCGTCAGAAGCATATGAAAGGAGAAACTCAAGGTCTGCACCGTCATATTGTACAAAATCAATCAAGCCTTGGAAATGAACATCAGGAAAAAAACCAAGTCGCGCCCAGGATGTACGTGAGTCTGGGGCACATCGGGCACTTAAAACGAACCCTTTTGAGCCTCGATGTGGTGTGACACTGCATGTACGTCTACACGACCCTGGGGGTTCCATTAGCGCCTCCTGACATACTATTCCTTACTAACGCAGCCATGCAGTGCACCGATTGCTTACTGACACAGTATCTCTGTTACTGACGCAGTATCTCCTACCGATGCAGTTATATGGTGCGCACACCTATTGATCCACAATACTAATTATATGACACCTGAGTGCAATATATACCTTGACATAAAGCACTGTTCACTGCATGCGTCATTTATACGATGCCTTGAATTGCACTCACAGCTCGGGCGATAAATACAGTACAGTGACGTCAATGTGCAGAATGTTCGATATTAAAGCCTAATATATTCAGTTTTTCGTTCCAAATGCCATCCTATATGTCGCAGCCAGCTTGAGGCACATCCTCTCAAGTGCTCTCTTTTTCGCAGTCATCCACCGATTCTGACTCTACATCCTTGTACTCGTCCTCATCGACATTCTCGTCCTCATCTATATCCTCATCCTATTCCTCGTCCGCCACCCCCTCATTCTCGACCTGGTTATCATCCAGCAAGAAGCCACAATATTGCTAAGCACAACTCCTAGAGCTGTGTATGTCATCATGCTCGTTGTTATTATCATTGTCGCTATCGTCAACCCAATCCTCATCATCAAAAGACAATTCTTTAGCAATGGGGATGCGGATCACTGAAATGATCGGAGTCTCAATGTCCGGCTCCATCATCAGAGCTTCCATCGCAGTCTGGTTTAACACCACCCGATGATGTTTGGTAGCAACGGCAGGCGTGTTATTTGCTCCATTCTGACGTAGAATGAGGTTGTTGAGAGCCGCCCATATGGCCTTGATTACTTTCTGTCTTAAAGGAGATGGGAGATCATTCCAATTATTCATGGGATCGGTGTAAGTCTGTGCAAAATGTTAGAGCAATTGCAGGAATTGTAAAGGCCATACGTACCGCCATCATTATCTCGATTCAACTAGTACTCCCACTTGGGCCTTTTCCGCCGGATCTCGAAGTGATCGCTATCAACCTCTGTCGCAGCTGAACCTCCATTTCTTTGCCACTCTGTTAGTGTGTAATGCAATGCCGTACATGTTAATACAATCAGTGACGGGGGTGTCTGGTTTTGAATCCAATCATGGAAGCCCTCCAAATGCCTGCCGCATTTGCGTATTTGTTGGAAGAAATGGAGGTATAGAAATCGTGGGATCTCCTCAGCAAGAAAGTAGCTAGCTCGTTCCTGGTGGTGTTAGCGATGCTGAGAATGGCTGACAGGACTCATCTCAGGTTCATTGGTACGATTGCATTGGCGCACAGTGAATGTAAAATCTGGAAGTAGTTGGTCAAGTTGTTTGAGGCGCTCATCATCGTCTTTAAAACGATGCAAGTTGTATAGTCTCCCTATACGATCGCGGGCCTTCTTGATCAGGTGTGATTGGACTGCATTGCAACTGTTTTTGATCTGACATACGGCCGGTTAGTCAATGAGAATGCAATTCTGGGAGATACTGAACAATCTTAAGTCACTGCTTCTGACATTCCGGGAAGCAAATATTGACTTCTTCCTGCCTGCATGCCTTGGGCCAGCAATACTCCACTGACTTTGTGTAGAAACGATGTTAGACGGTATCTACCACTCTCGAAATTGTATAAGCTACCAGCATTGACTCAGCTTCAGTTGAAAATCGTCTCTCGCTCAGTAGTTGTTTCTCCAATATGCAATGCATTGTCTCCAGTACAGAAGTTACTCGAATGTCACCTGGTGCAAAGACACTTCCCCTCCCGTATCGTTAGCTCCTGACTGACAAAGTAAATGGTGTATTTGGCGGAGACAATGTGATAGGTTGTGTTGCTGATGATGATGGGTATGGACTCCGGAGATGCGTCAGGTTAGTCGCTGAACGAATACCGATGGCAATGACACTGGGTAATGGTAATATTGAAATGGCGGCTGCATTCAGCGAGGGCAGAGATGGCTGCAGGGCTGCAATGGGTGTAGATGCTGAGGTGATCTGAGTAGTCGAACCTTCGATACATAAAGCTGTAGCCTTCGTCCGCTTTTGCTCCGGTCTGCCAGCCTGCACAGTGTGTTTCCTCCTTTTACCGGTTGCAAAATGTGGCATTGGGGAGGCAACTCCAGCAGTGGCCAGTGTTGCTTTTGGAATTGAGGCTGTGGCCTTGTGCAATGGCTTTGTTCTTCAAGTCATTTTCAGGAAGCAGAACTGGCAGAAAAGCAGAAACAGTGGATACAGTTGCGAATTCGACTCCACGGTGCAGACGAAGGTTCAAGCAGTGTGGAAAAGAACCGACATGTCGCTGTGAAAAAGTGGTCTCATAAAGGGGCAGATTCACACGATCTTGTATTAGCTTGTCACGCAAATGTCGCGTACATTCTAAAATAAGATATAAGCAACACCTGAAGATGGAGATGCAATCATTGCTAGCCCAAATACAATGCTCGATATTTGAAAACCAATGCCAAAAATCCAATCCGTAACGCGTCGTTAGCTTGCTAATAAATTGCTGGAAAGATAAAGGACGTACTGAAATAGTGAATGAAACACCAGCATCCCCCGGCGACGAAAACAAAGACAATAATTCAAAGAAAACCCAAATGAGACTAAAAACAACTCTGTAAAATGCAAAAAACGACTCCATCTGGCCCACACACGAACCTAACACGTGTGTCAGTATGCTAGTTATTCGCAGCACTATTATGCGTACCGAAAATTATAAGTCAAAAATACCTCCAGGCAGAGTCAAACTCAACGCGTCGAGCTGTGTAAAGCTCATACTGGGATTGGCATTTTGGTGCATACCAATTGCTACCGGCCCCAATGGCTTAACACTCTCTGACCCCGGCGCATCGTCATACATTGCCTCTTGCTCTATCAACACCCCCACCATTACCGATATTATCCAGCGCTGTACCTCTTGTGATCTCTCGATCTATAATTGTGCAACTACCGGGTCATTCATTGATTCCTCCAGCACAGATGACGACTCCTTTTCAAGCGGCACAGCAGACACATCTTGGAGAGGGGCAAACTTGACGCAGCCAGTGGCAGTCACCTCCGGTTGTGTCTTTGCTGGGTGGTTCATTGCGACCAACCTCGCAGCAGGGGTCAGGCTATTGATCGGTTTATTGGCACCAGTTGTTCTCGGATGAAATGGTTGAGGATGTAGTGGTGGTGTTTGTGCAGCAGCCCTTGCAATAATTGGAGGTGGAACTGCCATTGCCTTCAGAACTGCCACAACGATGAGAGGGTTGTGAGCGGTAACAGAGAAGAGGGTGGCCACAGAGTCGTTGCTATACAGTCGAGTCGCATCACATGGCCGCAGAGAGGTTTTGCCCGGCATGACTAGACACCCAAGAATAGAATTTACATCCCTGGCGGAACATAGGCGACTTACAGCATGGTGTAAAGTCTTTGTGGTGGGATTCTCGACTCGTGTGAGATGCCATCTGGTTTCACTGTGGTGCACGAAGACGTTGTCCCAACGGAGGTATACTTCTCGGTAGCTTTTAGGGTCAATGATGCAGACCCTGAAGGTGAATGTGCGGTTTGGGGCGGTAGGGATGGCATCGGTCAAAATGTTATCCAGTTTTCGTTTCTTGTAAGGGACATTGGCAACAATAGTAGGTGGCGTTCCATGTGTGTGGGATGGTGGGTTCAGCTTCGGTTTCCCAGGATACCAGCTGCCTTTCGTCACATGGGCTTTGCCACGTTTGGAGTCATCTTCGCAGGAGTCGGAGTCGGAGTCGGAGTTGGTAGGTAGGGGTGGGTTTTCAATGGGATACCAATTCATCTGGACCTGAGTTTTTTCGAAACAGATCCGGAAAAACGCCTGGAACCCACTCCACCATTCAATGTGTTGTGGTTGTATTGATTCCCGCTGCTTCCACATTCCCTGAAGCTGTCCAAAGGGCCTTTTAGTCACTGAGTCCATGAAAAGAATATCATACATGAAGTCAATCGCACCGTCATTCTTGACACCGTGAATGGCATACATCCAAATAATGCCCCAAACTTGCTCGGCTATGTATAGCTTCGCAAAACCATCCAGGAGTAGAGTATCCTCAATGGCATCGGTTTTGGAGCGGATGGATGGGATCTTTTTGGGTGGCATTGCAATGTTCTGAGCTTCATAGAGTATAAGCGGGGGAAAGCCAGGTTAGGGTTAATGTGTATAAAAATAATGATCAGAGTAAATAAGTAAAGATGGAGTAGATAGAGAAGATGGAGGAGAATCAAAACGGAGGGAGTATACGGCAGAATATATACAGTGCAATGTGAACCATCCAAGGTGCTAGAATCGTAGGAGCGGCTTGCAGGCTAAAGCATTGGTGATATCGAACATCGTACTTGAGAAGGAGCTTTCCTGGTTATGAGTCACAATCAGCACTTCTCTTCCAGCCTGAATCATGCTCAACATGTTTCATTCGACTGTAAGAGCCATTTAAAACACTCCTAGAGTCTTGTCAAGTGATTGTTGGGTCAAAGTGTCAAAATTTGTCAGTTTGAGTCCCTACCATACAGCTGTGACGTCAAGTTCCACCATAATGATGAAGTGCGGTTTCATTAAAAGTCGGGATCTGCCATTCAAAGTGAAAGAAGTGTCACCGGTATTTCTGACGATGCAGAGACCTCCGGGAACACTGGTTTCACTTGGTGCCATGGTGTCATGAACACTGAAGACGAGTCTTGGCACAAAAAATCAGTGATATCGCATGTTTTCGCCCAAGGTTTGCCCAGTCAAGTACACTAGCAGCCCAAATGCACTTGCACCAAAGTGCATTTACAGCCCCAGCACACTTTCAAGCCCGCTTTAAACTGCAAATGGTCCAAATGGAGGTGAAGCGCTTGGAAATACATGTTTTGTAGACGATATCTCCGCCTTGAAGAGCCTCCATGGCATCACGCTTAATTCTACTACCCTTGCATGGCAACGACCCATGCATGGCAATGCTCAAAACATTCTGTATTCAGCTCTCAGCATCTTCTACATGGCGTGCACGATGGCTGCCATATGAACTTCGAATCATTTGTGTCCTGTGTGCTTGAAACTGTACAAGTCTGACCTGTGGCTCTACAAACACATTGAATGTGATCATCCTCAATATCGCGCCCAACGCCTTGAAGCAAAGACAGACTCCAAGCCACATGAACACATTCGAAAAAACTTCCAGCAATGCGTTCATAATTTCCAGAGTGATTTTCATGCGAACCATAACCACATTGGCGATCCTGACATGTTTCTTCTGTTGCATACGTCTCCTTCCCCAGAACCATCCGAATTGGACTTGAACACAATTGCAATCTTCTCATATTCGGATGCCGGTGGCTCTGTTGCATACGTTCCGACCGACAATGTGCAGAACACTGAGCAATACTTTGACAACCCCTTGCATCAATTCGACAGAGAGGAGGAGTACAATTTGACACAGCTGGTTTCATCCAAAGGTCTTCCCACAAGCGTCATAAACGACTTACTGAAGGGCAACTGTGGCCTTAATGAGAGTGTGCGTGATTCTCTGAAATTGAATTACCACCTCCAACAGCAAATTGATGCAATGGAGGATGGACTCGGCCATGGCTCCTGGAAGAAAGCAACATTGCAGATGGCATGGAGTGTGCAGCATCCAGATGCATTTGAGTTTTGGCAGCGTGATATTATAAAGTGTGCAAAATGGCTACTCCGGCACCCAGTATATGAGGAACATCTGACTTATTCTCCAAAACGTTGCTTCAATCATTCTGGACAATGTGTTAACAACGAGGTGCATACTGGAGACTGGTGGTAGGATAAGCAGGTAAGCTTCCTTCTAATACTTTATACAATGCTCACAATTGTGTGAACATCAATACCCGCCGGTGGTACGCTGGTGCCGATGCGATTCATGTCTTACACCACCCACCTCACGAACTTCTCTGGTGACAAGAAGGCATGGCCTATATATATGACGATCAGCAACCTATCTGCAGCCGCATGGATGAAGCACACAATGCACAGCATGTTGTTGGTCGCTCTTTTGCCCATTGTCATCAAAATGCATGATGTCCCGCTCAAAAGAAGAAATGCTCAGAGAGAGCATAATCGAATGGTCTCTCAGAATGTGCTAAAGCATGTGTTGCAACCCCTACTTAATTTCGAGACTAGCACCTTCTATGCCCGTTGTGCCGATGGCAACTTCAGGCATTGTTATTCGACACTGGCTGCATGGATGGCCGATTACCCCGAACACCGTGATCTTCACAACATCAAGAATGGTATATGCTACTGGTGCAAATGCTCCAAGTTGGAGATGGGTAATCTACCCCATAGTCATGAGCAACATAACCTCTGGGATCGTAATATGTATCGTATGCTCTCAGATTGAAATATACCTCCCGGTATCACTGAACTCAAACGCCATGATGTGAATCCAGGCTTCAACATCATGTGGTATCTCGATTGCATCACATGCGATCTTCCTGAGCCCGATCTGATCCATACGATGCAAATTGCAATGTTGAAGCACCTCCTGACATGGCTTCACGCATTTCTTAAGCAGCATAAGCGGCTTGACAAGTTCAACAATATTTGGCTCTCTGTGCCTGCCTACCTTGATATGACGAAGCCAAAATATGCATATGAGGAGGTTTCTCGTTGGAACAGAGGAGAAATCAAGACAATGACACGATTCGTTGTGGGTGTTGTACGCAATGCTCTGCGGGATCCAAGCCCTTCTCAGCGTAGTGTTTTTGACCGTGCAGTTGAGTGCTCTTGCTCTCTTATTGAGTGCTATTTGTATTGCCAGTATGACACTCATGATGATGAAACGCTGGACCTTATAGACGATGCTCTATATCGCTTCCACGATTCGAAGGATGTGTTTCAACAATTCAGGGCTGGGAAACGACTGGCAGCAGACGCCGAAGAGTGACGTACGGAATTGTGTGCCGTGTGGGATGCTGAGTTGCATTCGGTGGAAAACAAGAAGAAAACGGCAGCCTTTCGACAGCGCATTCAGGACACATAGAAATATATCATCGATGCAGAAATGGCCGAATACATTGAAGATGGTTGTGATTTCAATATTCCCAAAATCCATCACATGCAGCACTTCAGAGAGCAGATACATCGGTACGGATCGCTTAAACAGTAGTGGCCAGAAATCGGAGACAGCTCTCACTGGAAGCAGATTTGAGATGGGTTTAATGCCTCGAATAAGACCGGTGATTTCTATACTCAGATGATCAATTACTACCTTCGGAGTGATACATTCACTGTCAGAAAGGCCAATCGTGACGCATGGAATCGTATACGAGCTGCTTCACAGGCGATGATGGAAGTGACGACAGACGCAACCACTAGACGTTGTTTATTGAGGTTCATATCTCCCCAGCAGCACAAAGCAAAAGAGAAAGTCACAAACTTTCAAGTCCTGTTGAAAACAATCCGTGACAATGTCCTCCGAAATGAACTATACAATGCCACCTGTCGTTTCTTACACTCCATGAAGATCATCATCGAGTCAGATGATCTCTTAAGCAGTGCTGCCACAATTTACCATGAATTGGAGGAAGAATCACGCAATATGCATGGCGAGCACATTATTCGGCAGCTCAGATGTACTGGAGATCAACGATGGTATTCCGGCGCTGCCCGCCATGACTGGATATGGGTTCAGACTTCGCAACGTGAAGAGGGGCAGGAGCTGTCTCACAAGGCACAGCAGGGACGTGTACCGTACCGTATGTTTCGTCTATTTGAGCTGCGAGTCGTCTATCTGCGCGGCAAGAATATCTTTTGGCTAGCATATGTTGAAGTGACAAAGCCTGCGAACAGTGGAATACCGGAAAGTGCATCGCAGCTTGTCAGGGTAGTTCAAACTATCTTCTGGAGGTGCATATGCAGTTATTAGTGCAGGAAATATTGTGGGTGCGGCTCACATGATTCCAGAGGAGCCCATTTCGTCAACGTCAGCGAATAAAGGATGGATAGTCAATAGTCATATACACCTAGCGACCAGGAACGATATTTATTATATGCTGGAGGATGAGTTGAATACAGTGGTGAAAAGGGTATACACGATGTTCAGAAGTGTAAATAGATTGAATAGGCTTAATCAGGACTACTTTGTGAAACACTGACAGTATGGAAATATATGCAGTGCGTAGCATCATCATTACAATGTACAGAGTGGTGTTGCCACCATGCACCAAGCACCATGCAATTGCAACGACCAGACAAATAACGCAGTATATTAGACATCAGAAGGCATCGAGCAGAGTGATATGCGACCGGGTGAATCTATAGCACCTAGATGTGGTTTTGCAGTGCCTTCTATCGTATTGTCGCGGACTTACATATGACCGTGCCTCCCGGCGTTCCATGCGCTCCAGGCACACAACTCACACCCGGGCGTGATGAATGCATCCGGGCACAGAGATCTTGTCCCGATGAAGGACCTACAAGACAAACCTCTCGAAGCAATCATTCCCAAGAAATACCATGAATTCCTACCACCCTTCAGCCATGTAATTGCAGAAACGTTACTTCCGCATCGACCTTACAATCATACAATTCAACTACAGGAATGATTCTCACCTCCATTTGGACCTATCTACAGTCTCTCAAAAGAAGAATTGGGAGAACTAAACAAATGGATAGAGATGCACTTGTTCAAGGGATTCATTTGATTATTGACATCACCCTGCAGAACGCTGGTACTCATCGCTGCAAAACCAGGAGGAGGTTTAATACTTGATGTCGATCACCGAGGCCTGAATTAAAGAACAATAAAGAATCCATTCCCCCTACCATTGATCCAAGAAACCCTGCTAAGACTCATGAAAGCCCGCTATCACACCAAGTTGGATGTGTGTGATGTGTATGACATGATTGGAATTGCAGAAGGGGATGAGTAGAAAACTGTCTTTAGGACCCACTATGGGCTTATCAAATCCCTAGTTATGCCTGTTGAACGTACCAACATACCGGTGTCATTCCAAGAGTTCATCAATAATAAGTTACCACCATAGTTGGATATATTCCACATCACTGTTTTTCAACGATATTCTCATCTAAAGCTACAATCCAAAAGAAGACAAGGAATACGTCCGAGAAGTGATGACATTTCTCATGGCAGCCAGCCTCTATCTGAAAGCAGAACAATGTGAGTTCCATAAAGAAGAAGTCAAATACCTACGGTTGATTGTCGGAGTAAATGGAATCAGAAAGGACCTGGAGAAAGTTGAAGCGGTTGCATAGTGGGAAGCAGCGGAGAAACTTAAAAAAGTCCAAGCGTTTTGAGCCTTTGCTAACTGTTATTGACAGTTCATATGGAATTACAGAACGATAGTACAACCGCTAACATAACCTACAAAAACGTTAGTATCTGTTAACATGAAACCAGATCAAAAATCGTCTTTCACGGAACTCAAAAAGGCCTTCAGGACCGCACCAGTGCTAGTCCATTTCCTTTAAGAAAAAGAGATAGTACTCAAAACCAATACCTCCAGTTACGTGTCTGCAGGAGTCCTCTCTCAGTATGATGACCAAGGAGTCCCACCCCCAGTAGCCTTCTTCTCCAAAAATGTTTCCCCTGCTGGAGAAAATTATGAAATCTACAATCAAGCGTTTGGCGCTATAGTCAAAAGGCTGGAATGATGGAGACCCGAATGCGAAGGTTCAGCACACCCTATCCAGATCCTTATCAATCACAAAATGTTGGAGTACTTCATGATGTCCACATTGCTAAACCAAAGAGAAACCAGATGGTCTGAGTTCTTGTCAAGATTTAGGTTCTAGATAGTCTACCATACAGGAATACAAGGTTAAAAACCCGATACACTCACAAGAATGCCAGGAGACATCCCTCCGAAGGTGGGGGCAGAATAAACCCAACGAATCATGTTGAGAATGGAATCTCAACAAGAAACTGTGCAAAAACCTGATAGTAGCATTCATTGAAACAGTTAACCTCAATAACACCTCAGTGAATCCTGGTGAGCTGTGGAACTGGGTAATAAATGAATGTAAGCAATTCCCAGAGATAGGCACAGGCAAGAAAGAACCACTAGAAGTTACTGCAGTACAACAAATCCAACCAACAGACGATGATACGCTCAAGTGGATCCAAGAATGCCATGACTCTCTAGTCGCGGGACATCCAGGACGAGCAAAAACTGATGACTTGCTAACCAAAGTCAATCCTGCAATCAGATGAGGAAGGATATGAACCGCTACGTATGAAATTGGCATACTGGCCAGAGGAGCAAGGCAACCCACAGAAGGACTCATGGCTTGTTACGGCGGTTACAAATTCTGCAGCAACTATGGATGGATTTGAGCATGGACTTCATAGTCAGGCTATCAGATAGCGAAAGGTTCGCTGCAGTATGGGAAGTGATCGGTCGCCTAACGAAGATGCAATACCTGGTACCCTCTATTGATAATATTGATGGAATGAAGCTGGGACAAATGTTCATCAAAAAATTATTTAGACTGCACAGACTGCCTGAAACAATAGTTTCCGCTCGTGGCACGCAATTTGCTTTGGAATTCTGGAAAAATGTCTGCGAAAGATTGGGAATCGAATAAAGACTGTCAACGGCATTTCATATAGAGACCGACGGCTAAAATGAAAGAGTCAATGCGGTAATGGAACAGTACCTCCGGAACTCTGTGAATCATCAACAGGATGATTGGCACAGGTGGTTATCATTGGCAGAGTTCGCAGCTAACAATCATATGTTGGAGACACATAATTGCTCGTCGTTTTATGGCAACTACGGCTTTCATCCGTCAATGACCTTCTGCCAGCATCCAATTAGGAACCTGAATGACACTTGGGAGGTCAATGCCCAGCTGATAGCTCAACGGATGGAGCAACTCTTCAGCAAACTCAGAGCAGAATTATAAGAAGGCCAGGCTGTACAGTCTGAACAGGCCAACAGATCTTGAAGGGTTACTCTACCATTACAAGTCGGTAAAAAGGTAGGGCTGGACGCACAAAATATATCGACAACACAATCCCGGATGAAACTGGAAAAAAAACGTATTGGACCATATGAAATTGCGGAGGTTGCCAGTCCATGAGCCTATAGAGTTAAGCTACCAAGTCAACTACACATCCATGTCATCCAACCATCATCCTGAAAAGAGATAGCTGCTGAGGATCCTCTTCCAAATGAAAAGCTAGAACCACCACCACCAATAATAGTGGACGGAGAAGAGAAGTACAAAGTTGAGAGGATGGATGATTCGAGGCTGATCCGCAGACAACTGCATTATATAGTACAATGGAGAGGCTATGAAGAGTACTGCTGAGAGCGTGCGATCAACCTGGATAGACTTAAGGCTATTGACAATTTATACACTGAACAACCTGGCAAGCCCGGATCATGAACCTTGAGGGTACTCAGCATTTAGAAGGGGGAGCTACTGTCACAGTTGTACTCGGGAACTATCGATGGTGCGGTCATGATTGGTGATTAATATACAAGTTACAGCACGACAAGAATGAAATTAGGTTTCGAACCGCGGCAACAGCACGACAAGAATGAAATCAGGTTTCGACCGCAGGCGAAAGCACAATGCACATGAAATCTGGTTTTGAACAAAGGCTGAAGTACAATGAAAATGAAATCAGGTTTTGAATGATGGCTCAAAGCATGAAATCAAGTTCAGAACTGGAAACGATGGAATCGTGCAAATGCAATGTACATGGAATGAAGGAGTTTGGAAGTAATATTGAACAAGTGAATTACTGTATATGAACCAGGCGTTTAGCAAAGAATGAGTTTCTTTCTTCACTCGTTCTCTCGTCCATAAAAGAATCAAATAGCTTCGGCGCTCACTTCATTCACACTCGGTGATTCTGGATCGAGTCTCATGTGTACAGTCGTTGCATTCGTAGCTACAGGCTACCCTCAGACTTCTTACTCATCCGGTTTTTACTTTATTACCCCGAGAACCCCAAGCCCTGAAGCCTTGACACCTATTGTCATTGAATCATTATTTTCCCTGCAATTGCATCCACATAATCCATCAGTATCATTCAAAATAAAATATTGCTAGCGAGTACTATTCAAATACTTGTCAATATTGACCATATGACCATGAATTAAAATATATATTTTACTAGTTTTTCAGTCTCTGGTGGCAAATTGTTTCAAAATGGTTACAAGATTAGCTGTTTCAAATATAATAGAAATAGAATTGCCAGTAAGTATGTTGATTACCATTTTGTTGAAGATCTATTGGTATCAAATGGTCAGGTTTTGCTTTGGAATGTATACCAAGCAGTACTAATCAATATGCAAGGATCTGGGAAGCCTGTTTTTGTCCAGGATTTGTGGCTCAGGTGTCAAGGGTTTAGGGCTTGGGGTTCTAGGGGCTATAACAACCAAACACTGTAAAGGTTAAAGAATCGAGGATAGCCTGTAACACAAGGGCAGAGAACTGTTTGCAAAACACTCGATCCAGAATTAGTGAGTGTAAAAGAAGTGAAAGCAGAAGCTGATTGATTGTTTTATAGATGAGAAAACAAATAAAGAAAGAAAGGTCTTCTTCACCGAATACCTGGCTTATATACAGTGATTCACTTGTCGCATAATATATCCCAATTCCTGCTTTCTTTGTACACCGCTTTGAAATGATTCCGTGGTTTCCCAGATTTGAAACTTGATTTTATTCTGGTCGTGCTTCAGCCTTCATTCAAAACTTGATTTCATTCTCATCATGCTTTAGCCTCCATTTGAAACTTGATATCATTCTCATTGTACTTTAGTCTCCGTTCAAAACCTGATTTCATCATCATCATGCTTAACCTTTGATATTACTCACTGATCATCACCCCACTACTGATCATCACTCCACTACTGATCATCACTCAGCACAACTGTAACAGTTTTTGAAATTCACTTTCCACCTGGTTTGGACATTATGAATGTGATTATAAGTGGCCCCAAGGTTTTGGGGAGGATGCAGTTTGAGCTAGTCAGTTGCTTGACAGTATAGTAATTTTTCTTTTTTTTCCTTCTTTTTTGGTGTTTTGGTGAATAGATAGTGAATAGATGGTGGAAATGGAGTTTCTGTTATATGGCAATTGAATTCATTGGATATCATTCTACTATATTCTGTTGTTCATCGGATTTATTTGCGAAAGATGGGGGTAAAGGGAGCGACAGCCCCTGTATGTGAGCGTAGTGCTACGGAGCGCTCCGGGTTCAGGTTTTATGGGCGTGTCAGAGGAATGGCTACAGCCATTTCCTCATTTCCTCTGACACGCCAGGCACGCAGCACGTCAGGGCTGATCACTTGTAAGCGTACAGGCGTTTAACGAAGGGAAGGAGCGTAAGCGGATGTATCGGAGCTCCTAACAATCAGTTCTGAATCATGGAGCGTCAGCCCATTCGCTTCATCTGCTGTCATTCGCTTGACACGAAGTTTTGAGTGTCTGACACGGACGCTTGGTTTGTTCCAACCGAGTGATAGTCCTGTTGCTTGGAAATCAAGAGTGGCAAAGGTTACGCAATAGTCGTCACCACTCTCTTGTATATATCTCGAGTCTTTCTTCTCTCTCTCTCTTCACTCTCTGTATACACACGGTTCTCCCCTTCAATATCGCAACAAGTCCGTATGGTGCCTCCCGAATGCTTTATCGTGCACCAAGACGCTTGGCGCGCTAACATGATCAAGTAGCGGACCCTTCCGCGTCAGCGCATCCTGCAAACAACACGACAGAGCAACATCCACACACGGAGATACTACATGTCGGCTGCCAATCGTTCAGCCGGACGCGACGTCCACATTTACGATGCGAATGATCCTGCTGCGGTGCTCGGAGGCCTCATCCTCACCGATGGTGTGACGAATGCCAATTTCTACTCGATGGTAGAGATCTTCTGCATCTGCGATAGCGACTACTTCCTGCGAGATGAAGGCGGCACCACGGTTCAGAGGGATGACCATCCGCTCCAGCCCGGCAATTACTACGTTCTTACGAATGGTAGGTTTCTTCCACGGGTTACATAGTTAGGTTGCTGATTCAAATAGGTTCTATCACTGTTAATAACGAGCCTTGGCTAGTGCGTACAATTTCGGTGGCCAGCGGAACCCGTCTTGCAACGTTCCGTGATGCTGTTCGTGAGCGGGATCGTCGATGTGTTATTACGGGAAAACGGGCACTCAACGCTGATCATGGTTTCTGGTTTGGCTTCGAGGCAACACACGTCTTTCCTTTGGCATACGAAGGGCACTGGAAAGAGCACAACTACGGGATAACAATTCCATCGGCTAGTGGAGGATCCCTCAACTCTGTTCAGAATGGGATGTTGCTAAGGGCGGACATTCACATGCTTTTTGATTGCTACGCTATATCGATCAATCCTGATGTATAAATGACTAATTTTTGAAGTTTTAGCGGCTGATAACTGTTTCAGGATAATTATAAGATCGTCTGCTTCATGCTTGATGGAGAGGGCATCGCTGGCAGGTATCTCGATCAGCAATTTCTTGAAGATCCGCACCGACCGGTCGATCAGCTTCTGCGGTGGCATTTCAGGCAAGCTGTGTTGGCCAATATGAGAGGAGTTGGGGAGCCTGTTTTCGAGTTCGATTTTCCACCCGGTTCGGATATGATGAGAGAGATTATGAGCGGTCCTATGGCTGCGGAGAGGATGGAGTTCGAGTTGTTCAGTCGCTTGGCTGTGGGGTGACTGCTTTTTTTTCTTGTCTTTGGCGTTTGGGTGAATAGATGCCGAATAGATGGCGGTGAAGGAGTTTCGGTTGTATGGCGATATTTTGAATTGACTAGTGATTATAAGCGAGATAGTAGGGGGTACAGGGGCGGAGCCCCTGTGTAGGCATTGCGAAAAGGGAGTAGTTGGGAGCGGAGCGACTGTGGTTATGGACAGTGATGTCAACGGTTCGATGATGAACCAGTTCGGACCGGCGGTTCGCGGTGCGGTTCGGTTCCGGTTCGAAACTGCACCGTTTGAACCGGTTCACAATGGAAGAGAGACTGGTTCGGAACTGGTTCGAACCGGTTCGTGGGTATTAGTAATAGGATTACTCAAGGACTGGAATGAGGTCCAGCAACACGTATTGCACGTGTGGCTCATCTAGGTAGAGTGACACAGGACAAATACCGTCGAATGTATCGAAGAATCCTTGTGTATCTGTCAGCTGTTGTACTACATCCTGCATTCAAATGAGAATACTTCGAAGTGACAGTTGAAACTGGAGATTCTAACTCAAGAGGATCTACAGTTGGCGAGAACTACAGTACGGCATTTGTGGCTTGAGTAGTATAAGTGCTCACCCTCAAGTCCCACAAGTGGTGGACCTGATGCACTTCTCAATAATCCAATTGATGTGTTGAGAGCAAATCAGAGAGAAAGAACGAATGTGCTGAATTGTCTGAAGTACATAGAAGAGAAAAGAGAAAGCTTATATATGAGAATGGGCAGCATGCCCGGTAGTTGTCATATCCGGGGCCCGCCCGGAACCATATCATATCCGCAGCCGAGCATCCGGAGCCGAGCATCCGGAGCCGAGCATCCGGAGCCAGATGTCGTGCTCAGGTCCGGGTGGATGGCCGGTGTTCTCGGCTCGATGCCCGAGAAGGCTACGGCCATACCTCCGAATGACGTTGAGAGCCTCCGGGTTAAACCCAGAGCAGTGACATCAGTCAAGTAGCGTCAACATGATGCATGGTGGGCAAGAAAACAAATAAATGCAATAAGTTATCATTTCTTTGTCTCCGCCAATGGCTATCCCTAGTTGATTCAGATGATGAATTTGACCGCTATGAATCCACACCTGCTGACCCATCCATCGTGGATGCATGGCATTACTGGCAAAATCAGTGCTTGATCTACCGAGATCTCGCTGCCATGTCTGCTCGAGTAGAGCGACTCATTCAAGCTAGAAGCTAGTCTTGTCAGATCACTGAAATTGGTTGCAGGTAGATGGACTAGAAGCTATTGAATGCTAAAAGTCATGGGGAAAGATCTTAGTGGTTGATAGTTCGATGGAACAGTTCGATGGATTAAATGCTGGTCAATTAATGGGATTTGGTCATGTGAATGCAATGATGTTAGAATAACATCATGTTTATAGGACTTGGCTTCAGAGAATCGATATATAACTAGTAGTACAAGTGACCTTATGAATTATTCTATGAACCAGTTCGAACCAGTTCGAACCGGTCCCATTAGGCTCCCGAACCTGCAGTTCAGGTTCGGACCGTTCCCCTCTCTGAACTGCACCAGCTGAACCAGTTCACTGTCTGAACCGGGACTGGTTCGAACCATTGACAACACTGGTTATGGAGGATCACTTGCGTGTCAGGAATGGCAATAGCCATTTCTGTGATTCCTCTGACACGCCAGGCAAAGAATCATGCCCGCAAACGGAGGAGCTGCGGTACTCGCTTGATAGCTGCGTTCCTCTGACATGGCACATCATGTGTTGTCACTCTTCACGGTGATTTGTATTTAAGTGAGATGGAGCAGTTAAGCGACATACATCACCTTTTAAGACCGGGCTGAGAATGTAGGGTTCAGCCGAACCCCAATCATTCTCTGTCACTATCGTCAAAACTGAATGCTCAAGTGTCCGCTAATTTTTCACCATAACTCAATATTTACCCATATTGTCATATTATCTTCCAAATTGAAATACCCTACCAGAATATATGGTAGCACCCTGTAAGCTGTGATAAGCCACGATAATGTAGATGTAATGCAGCATTAACAGCCAAAACATCCCATAACATAGCTTGTTTGTTTGTAATCATATTGTATTCGGCCGCTTGCGGCCATGACATAACCTAATCCTAAGCACTTTCACGACAAAAGAGTCGCTTCCAAGTCGTGCTTCCTGATCTCCTCCCATAAAATAGCGCTAACAGCGATAACAAATCCTAATTGTCCCTCTTCATGACGTTTGATAGTTAACTCCGTTAAACGATAGCATATGGTTGAAAATCTTGAAATGAAGCGTCGATAGAAGTTGGTGAAGCCGACAAAAGACTGGACATCCTTGACAGACTCCAGAATCTCTCAGTTAAGAATGTTATCAATTTTGTCCTGTGACATACCGACACCATCTCTCGATATGTGATGCCCAAGGAATTCAAGTCACATCTGATACCATTTGTACTTATCGCTTGATACAGCTAAGTTGTTTTCCTGCATTCAACACAGAACTTCTCTGGTCAATCACACATGCTCTTCTATGTTTTCTGTATAGATAAGGATATCAGGTATATAGACTACTACTCTATAAACAATTAGATTTAGTAGGAACCTGTTCATCATATGTTTGAATGAAGCTGTCACATTCACCAGTCTGAATGGCATGACCTGGTATTCACTGGGTATTCATAATATTCCTATCTTGTCTAGTCTAGTAGTCTAGTAGTTATACACTTGGTTTGTCTGCTCGAAGCATTCCAATTGGTTGATGGTGGTACGTACCATTTTTCGGTGGCAAATTACAGAATACTATTAATCAGCAATCTGAGCTGGCTACAGATGATATTTATTAGCTCATGACTTGCGGGAAACGATCTAGTTGGGTTGGCTGGTCATAATTTGGATGGGCTGGCTCTCAGCTGGCTAGATATAATCTGACTGGGCTGGCTCTCTGGTGGTTGGACACAATCTGGACAGGCTGACTCTTGAATTTCTGGAAATCGATCGAGATGGGTTCGCTCTCTACTGGCTGGACACAATTTGGAAGGGTTTGGCTGGCTGAACATGATACAGATGGATTGGCTCTCAACTTATTTATAGTGGAGGTCGAGACAAACTAGCTGGATATACTCTAAATAAGCTGGCTATCTGGGGACAGGAGATAATTGAAATGGGCTGACTATTGGCTTGCTGGTACAATTTGGATGGGCTGGCTGTTGGCCTGCTTGAGATGATCTGGATGGGCTTGCTCTTGCTCAACTAAATTTGATTTGGACGGATTAACTTTTGGCCGGCCGGAGACGATCTGGACAACTGTGACATACTAACTCTTAAATGGTTCTTGGGCTAGCTAGAGGCGATCTGGACAGGCTGGCATGATACTATCAGGACGGGCTAGCTCTTGGATAGCAGGATGAGATGTGGATGGGCTGGCTTGGATGGACTGGCCCTCAGTTCGCTGGGGACGATCATGACAGGCTCGCTCTTGGCTAGCTGGACGTGATCTGGATGGACTGGCTTCCTGCTAGCTAGAGACAACCAAGACGGACTGGCTGGATATTATGTGTTTTGGGGTTTAGGGTTCTTTTTGACCAAGGGGGGCGGCGAAGCCGCCACCAGTGCTAGTACAATATACTGATTTCCATCCCTCTTCAGGTTTGAATCAAATGAGGTTGTACCCTGCCTTCAAATCAATCTTGGTGAAAATCTTTGATCCTGCAACCCTGTCTCTAAGTATGTTCATTGGTGGCAATGAATATCGGTTCATAATTGTTATATGAATAAAACTCCTGTAATCTATGACCAATCCTATCTCTCTTCCAGGTTGCTTTGGAACAAAGAGTATGGGTGTTCCCACCGGTAAATTCCTTGGACGAATCTTCCCAGAATCAAGAATTTCCTTCAGATAGTCCTTAAGGATCGATGATACACAATAGTATTGGTAGTTTCTCCATTGTATAATGTTTGAAAGTCTCTGTATTGCCATGGAATTTGTAGTACCCAATGTTCTAGTCAGTTCACGGAAGATGTCAGTCCGCGGAGTGACTAGTCAGTTCACGGAGTCCCACCTTCCGTGAACGAACCAGTCAGTTCACGGATCCGTGAACTGACTGGTACATATATATGCTAATTATACTAAATCAAAAATAATCATTACTCTGTACACCATCGTGATCCCTACGATCGCTCAACGTCCTGGTGCAACTACAATTACACTGTGCTCCATGTCATTATTTGAAACTGTCTCTTCTTTCTCCACAACGGCCTCATCCTCCTCAGTAGCCTCTTCCTCCGCGGTACATCTTCGTCCTCGGTATCCAGTATTGTCAAATCCCTGCTCTCATCGGCCGTATCCTCAGCAGATGTAGGATCAATCGGCTCGCAAGTATCTGCTTGTGTATTAGCTCAACGGCGTTTTTGATTATTTCTCGGCTCAGATTGGGTGTTCTGTGTGTTGAATCGACTTTCGGTTGTATCAATTTATCGAGAGTCGGTTCAACAGGTTATGAGCCCTCGCGCGACCAAGATTTAGGCACCTTCTTTCAATGACTATCAAGCGAAGATAAACGTCGAATCACAGTAAACCTACAAACGAGCGAAGCCACGGTGTCCCGGACCTCAACGATTCATCCTGAAAGACCCCACGATTCTCCATCGACAGCCCAAACAATACAAAAATGCGGCTCGATTTCGGAGGAACCAAAGACTGGCAACGAGTGTCTCCCATCGCCACGACAGCATTGGAAGAGCGACGCTTTAGGAACTTTTTTTTTTTACTATAGAGTCTAGGCCAATCGGTGGCTAGTCACACCAGTGTTCAAAACGGGCCGGGCCGGGCCGGGCCTGACATCTTGAAGCCCGGCCGGCCGCCCTTAGTGCGGGCTTTTCGGGCTTAAGTGTTAAACTTAGGAGTTCTAGAGTTGTCTTGTCTTATTGTCTATATACGTGGAGAATGACTTCTCTTATATACTATGGTAAGTACGGTGTCATGATGTCAGGCCGAGGCCTGCAGGCATGCCATCAGGCCGAGGCATGGACGTCATGAAGTCCTACGCCACCATAAGCCCATCCAGAGATGGCCGCACCGTCATGATAGATGACGTCGGTCAAGTAGCATATTGCAACATTAAGCCTGGCCGGCCTGTAGGCCTAGCGGGCCGAGTGCTCATTTGTGATTCACATCCACGGGTGGCATCTACAGATTGAAAAAGTCATAGAGCCATGATATCATTACAGGCTATGCTATAAATTGGAGGGACTAAATACACACTAAAGAAGAATACTTTGACCTGATGGATTGTCCGGTAAAGCTCTGGTTCTTAAGAAATAAGCTGTGGGGTCCATAAAATGTCCAGAAGAAAACAAAGCAAGTACACCTCTCGATCCTGACCTCCTAGCCTTATGTCAAACCACATCAGGCTGTTGTTTCAATGCCCAAACCGTCTCCTCCAACTTCCTGACCTCACTTGACTCCATAATGCCCGCTTTCTCCCAACATTTCATACATTCAACGCACAAATTGTGTCATCTCCCAAGCGATTAAAAAGCCCATACGGCCCGCGGGCTTTTAATTTAAAAGCCCGGCCTTCGTGGGCTTTGAGATTACCGGCCCGGCCCGGCCGCCCCAAAGCCCGCCTGAAAACCCGAGGGCCGGCCCGGCCCGTTTAGAACACTAAGTCACACGACAATTGATCGGTGAAAGTCATGCGGGATTTGGACAGCGGATACTTGGACGATGTCAATTGATACACGAATGCGCCGCAGAGTGCACTGGTGACGTGATTTAGTTCAGGGGGCCCCGAGAGACTGGCGGTGGCCAGTGGTGGCCATGCATCCATGAAATCCTGCAGCTTAGACGACGACGACCCCACCGATGTTCAACAATCCTCCACCCACGATTAGGACTAAGAGGCTGAGCACTGAAAACCGATACACGGAAACCGAGACAGATACCGATGGAGACCGAGACTGAGATCGAGAAGCACACCGACGGAGACCAATATGGATACCAATGGAGACCGAGACGGTGACTTATACGGAGACCGACGGAGACTGATACGGAGACCGATCCAGAGACCCGGAGACCGAGACAGATACCGATGGAGACCGAGACTGGCTCGAGAATGCAGTGGAATCCCTGGTCGAGTTGCTTCTGTAACAGCAGCAGTCGCTTTCTTAGGAACAGATTGCTAGTTTTGAGTATCCCCAGTGTCACTCCTTGTTGCAAGCAGTTGTGGATCAATAGATGATAATTCACAAGTGGGGTCTAGAAGAGCATGCGTGAGTGGAAGACCGTCTATATCGTGATGCTTTTCGATTACAAGCGTGCAAGGCATTGCTGTACACTCCGCGAACTGACTAGTCAGTTCATGGAGTGGATATGCGGGAGAATTCCCCGCGAAGTAACTGGTCAGCCTACGGAGTGTGTAGACTCCGTGAGCTAACTAGTCAGCTCACGGAGCCCAGTTTTTTTGTTTGAATCATACTGTATTAGGCCGCTTGCGGCCATGACATAATCTACCCTTTTTCGCGATACTTCTCCAGTGTGACCGTCAGGTGTCCCTTCTTGCCTCTTTGAGCAAAGTCGTATCATCCCTTTCTCCTTCTTCCCTTCTCCGAAACAAACTAACTAGCTCTTTTCCGCCCTCCTCATTCCCTGCCTGCCCGTCCCCTCCTTAAGCCTCCGTAACTCTCCCGACATCAGTATCTGTCAAAAACTTCAACACTGCCTTCTCAGCTTCTTCCATATCGAAAACCTGCGCCATCGGTACTCTGCCTCTCTCCTTCATCTTGCACTTCTTCCTCAGCTTTTCCCACAGAGTGTCCTGCTGCCACTTGCATTTCTTGCACCACTTGAACAGGTGGTCTACTGTCTGCGTCGAGTATCCGCACCACCAGCACTCTTTGCTTTCCTTCTTTTTAATGCGTTCCAAATAAACTCCTGTTAGGACATGCCCCACTTTTAACTGGAGATACCTTCCCGCGACGCTCTTCTTGGTCTCGCCCAACAGCTTGCTCATCCTCCTCTTCTTATTCATTCTGTACCCCCCCTTTTTGCCGTTGAACTTCGCCTTCCACCCCTTTTCACTTTCGATCCACTTGGCTTCCGTGACCCTCCTCTGCACCTTTGCCATCGACCATCCTTTGTATCCTTTCACAAGCTCCAGAGTGCCCTCCACTCTTTCCGCGGCTGCTTTTGCTTGTGCGTCGGCTTTTGCGTTTCCTTCAACTCCTTCGTGAGATGGCACCCACCGGTACTCTATTTTTATTCCTATTCCCACAATTTTGTTGTTCCACTCGACTGCGTTTTTAGCCATCCTCTGTCCAGGGCCTAGTTCATCGTCTTGTACCCGTTGTATTGCTGTGACTGAGTCCGACAAGATAACCACCTTTGAGTCACCTGTCGTGGGTAACATTTCTGCTGCTTTCCGTCGGCCCCTCTCGATGGCGTATACTTCAGCGTCAAAATCTTCTTTCTTCTTTCCCAGGTAGTGTCGCTCCGCATCCCAATTCTCTTCTCCCTCCTTCCATACCACGGCACACCCGACTCTTCTGTCTTCCAGCCTTGATCCGTCTGTCCAAAGAATTAGGCCTTCGTCTGTTATTTGAGCGAGCTTCAGTGCTTCCTTCTTTTCCAGGATGTACACTGTCGCTTCCGCTCTCTGTGGGTTGATGGGTAGAAAGTTCGTTTCTCTCTTCCCTTCTACCCCTAAGTCCTTCCTCAGCCTTACTGCGACCGTTGACTCTCCCTCCACCAACGCCCCCCCTCCTGCCTGACGGAGCCCAGTTACTCCGCGGGTTGACTAGTCACTCCGCGGACTGACATCCTCCGTGAACTGACTAGAACACCCAATCAATTTCAATTTCATACCCTGCATTGACATGCATGGAATCAATAACCCCAATCCATCTAGGATTTGTGCCGAATGTCAAAATGGAATTGTCATATTCCATTGAAAACGAAGATACAACTTTTTTTGTAATCCAAGTGTGCTGCTGTATGACTGCATGACCGCCCAAGAAACGAGCCAAGCAGGGAAATGAATTTCGCCGCAGCGACTGGTTGAACCTTGTTGCACAACAGCACCAGCGCATGCATGAATACACAATTGTACAGCTGAATTGAGCACAAGCAAGAATGAGAACGACCCCGCACTTTAGTCTCGTTTCAAGCTCCACACAGGAATGAAATTTCTCGTATCTCATCCTCATTCTTCTTCGCCCTCCATGCGCCACTGAAGAAACCAAACTTCACGGGCACAACTAAACTCGTACAAGACACCTTTTAGCTCCCTCATCAAACGTTCTCTTGAGTCACACTTCCCCAGCTATGGAAGAGAATCCTGGCCGTGGTGGTCTTCGCAGAAGGAAGCGGAAGATTGGTCATGCACAACCACATGGCGAAGAATACCAAATCCAGGCATCCTTTGATACACCAGAACGGGAGCCGAAAAGAACTGCGAACCCTCTGCCGCCAAAATTTGGCTTTCTCCATCTTGTCTCTCTCATGATAGAAAAGAGAATTGTTACGATCGTCCCCGGCGTCTCCAAAGTCATGAACCGGTTTGAACGAATCGGTAGCGGTGGAACTTTTCTAGTCTATAAAGCTGACTTGAATCTATTGGAGGATATCCCCAAAATGGGATTCTCGGAAGGAACTGCATCCGACGGATGTGTCCTTAAGCGCACTCGAGCAAATCCCCTGTGCCGCGAAGAAGGAGTGGACGCCGAAGCCTCGCGATATGCAGCTATCATCGCCGAACTTCAATTGTTAACGCATCCTCCTATCGCGGAGCATGAAAACATCGTCACTTTTCTCGGACTCGCGTGGGATCTTGAAGTCGGACCGAACGACACATCCTCCGTCTGGCCTGTCCTAGTGCTGGAAAGTGCCGCCGAAAGTTCTCTTGACGAATATTCAAAGAGTGAAGGAAACCCAGAGAATTGGGGGATGGGCGTGTGCCGCGACATAGCTAGAGGTTTGGTCTTTCTGCATGATCGAGGCATTGTGCATTGCGACGTCAAGGCGGAGAATGTTCTCATATGTAACCGCGGGACTGCTGAAGTGCTGAGGATGAGTGATAGAGTGGCTAAGTTGAGTGACTTCGGTTGCGCACTTCTCGATATCACACCAAAGACAGAGCTACCTCATGGCCTCGCCGGAACCTGCCCATGGAATGCCCCGGAATATCGCCAGCATTTAGTCGGCCTCGAAATCTTTAAGACTGATGTATACTCATTTGGGATGCTTATGTGGCGTCTCATCGCACCTAACGAAAGGTTTCAGCAACTCGACTCCTGCAGCCTCTCTGCAGACGAAAAGCGACATATTCTGCGAGAGATAGAGACCGTGAAGTTGGGGGAAAACTTTTTTGAAATGGCCTTAGACGATGCCGAGGCAAAAGGCGAAGAACTTCGGACAGACTCCACACTTTCTGAGCTAGGGCTAGAGCCAATATTGGATTCTCACGCGTTATGCTCACTACTGAAAATCTTACTTCCATCCGTCCCGAGTCAACGGGCTGATATGAACAAAGTTCTCACGATTCTAGAGCCAGTGGCCCTGGCGGAACAATCATTTGGCGACAGTCAATCTGAACGTTCTGGAGAATCACCAAGCCCAGCTCCAGAAATACCCGATCCACGAATTGCCGACGGCAATGATAATGAAAGCGATGAGGATAGTTGGACCGGAGGCGATGGCAATAAGGCGGAAGACGATGAAAGAATGTATCCGGTCGTATTCCCCGATTCACCGTTTTGCGAAGAGGTAAGCAATTCATGATAAGCATCCAAATGTGTAGGTGCTCAATATCAATAGTTTCACACAGTCTATGAATGGTACGGCAAGGAAGCAGATGAAGTGAAAGCGCAATTGGTGGTTTCATTAAGTCGATGCTTCAGTGGTGAATACGGCACTGCGGAAGATTCTAAAACTGCCGCATACTATCTGGCGATCTGTTATTTCGAAGCATTCGGTGTGGAGGAAGATTGGGTGAAGAGCTACGATTGGTTGCGGCAATCGGCATACATGGGTTCGGTGACAGCTGGCAAAGCAATTTTCCGGGCCGAGCTGGCTGCGAATCCCTCGACAATGGTTCCCCAAGAACAGACCATAGAGTGGTTGGCACAAGCAACAAGTCATGGATCTTTACAAGCTGCGACTGACCTCCAGACACTGGATATAAACGCATACCAGGATGCTATATCTATATGGAGACAGCGATTTTGCACTGTTGAGGATGGAGACTCAGTCCCTAGCCAAGACGAGCTCATGGCAATCGTTACGAATATGGCTCGCCTCCACCCGTCATTTGATCAGCCTCTAAATAAAAGAGGCTATCAAGCGCTCCACTTAGCATCCTCGCTTGGCTTCATCGACGTAGTAACATTGTTAGTCAGAAGAGGAGCAGATATAAATGCAACTAACTACAAGCACGAAACAGCTCTGCTGTGTGCATGTAGAGCCGGAAAAGGCACCATAGCATTATGGCTCCTGACGAACGGGGCCGATACTATTGTTTCCGAATTTGGCCAAAGTCCTTTGCACTGGCTCATTGCCGTCGATGATGATTGTGTACAAGAGTTAGGACGTCTGTTGGTTGAGAACGGTGCTGCCCTTGAGTGCGAATGCGAGTGGTTGGAAGACAACGGATACCTCTTCGATCAACAGCATCACGGAACTCCTATCTACTGGGCAGTAAGGGAGGGTAGAATAGCTGCTGTTCGAGCCCTAGTGGAGCTTGGCGCCGACCCTTTCAATGACTGTACCCTGTTCAGCCCATTCGCACTTGCTGTAGCGAATCACCAGGCACAAGTGGTGCGGCAGCTTCTCCAGTCAAAACACTCAACACCGTCGCGCCTTAGCGACATTACCTCCATAGGCACCAGCATTCTCTTCCATACTGTCCGTTGCAACGGAAAGTTTGAACGTATGATGACCAACGGAGGTGACCTTCAAGACAATGCGCGTGAGACCTTACGGCTTTTGTTCGACAATGGATGCAATCCTTCGATCATTGACGATAAAGGGAACACTATCCTCCATGCTGCGTGCGCCTTTTCGGACATCGAAATAGTGCAGCTTCTTCTTGACGACTTTGGTATGGATCAATATATTAATACGTGCTGCGGGGGTGACGGTCATACCCCGTTATTGACTGCCGTGGAACATTCTAAACTCCCAGCTGTGAAACTGCTTTTATCACGAGGAGCCGATACGTACCGCAGGTTCTTGGGCGTGCCTCTTCTGCACCTGTGTGCTGTTGCGAGGGATGAGAAGTTCTTAATAAAATGCTTGGAAGCGATCGGCCTCCCCGGAAGACGAGATCTCGATGTTCTCGCATCGCATGACGACGACTCTGACAGATTTACAGCTTTTGATTCCGCCGTATTAGTAGGGAACCTCGATATAGCGAGAATGTTCATCGCCGCCGGCGCAAAACCCCCACCGGAGGACCCGGCCAGAGCAGGGGCTTTACTTTCTGCCCTTATCAGCTCCGGACGCTGGAAGAGCACTCAATCAATCCAATATCTGCTTGAGAATGATTGGGGAAGCTTCATACTCGAGCAAGACAGTCAGACGACGGCTCTACATCTAACAGCCGACCAGTCCCCTTGTCACCTAGCAAAGCGGATGCTGGACCCGCTCACATCAGAAAAGAACTTTGCGCTCATCCTTACAGCCTTTTCACTCCCCGAGCAGGTCAATGCTTGCACTCGCGGTTGTGAAGAATATGCAGCGGGAACGACACCCCTTCACAGAGCTGCGACAGCAGGTTTCTACTATGCAGCCCGAAAACTCCTTGAGTCTGGAGCTCGTACAGATACGCTCGATTCAGATGGGAATACTCCATTGGGATCATTAGTTCGCCTGCTTTCATATCTTGAAGAGGCCGATCGCGAGTTGCGGCCGATCGGATCGGATTTCATGACTGGTTTAAGGGACACAGCAAAGCTTCTTCGCAGCGTAGTTTCGGGTTCAGGATTTCCTATGTTGGAGAAGCGGAATGAAGATGTCGAGGTTCTGCGCTTTTCAAGGCTGGGGTTTGGGTGTGAAGGGTAGAGAAGTGTAAGTAATCCGAAGCGCTCAGGGAAGTTGGGAGCTCATCTATGCTGTTTTGACTTTCGGAAGGATTTTAGTTTGATGTTTTCTACGATTTCTTTTGGCCGATGAGATTGTGTAGGTGCTGTGATCGTTGGATCTACCGTGCGGCGTGGGCATGCCGGCAGCTATGTATACTTGGGTTTGATTTAATGTTGCCGTTAGTCATGTTTTCAACTGCTGGTGTTGCGTTTTAGTGAGGTTATTCAAGGTTAAAATGAAGGTGAAGAATATTACTGTATGCGATGTTCCGATGCGGCTAGGCCGGCCGCCGACCAGACTACGGATGGACAGACCGACCAGATACAGCCAACCCAGACGAAGGCCGCTGCTGACCTGGTGTAGACGGCAGTCAGTACCGTCATCTCGGGCTTTATCCCGGGTCACTCTACATCACTTGGAAGGTTCAGCCGGTGGCTTACGGTGCTCTGACCGGTGGCTTCCCGTTGCTCTAGCCGATGGCTCTCGGCTTCCACCTGGACGATTACCACAGTTTCAGCTACGGGTCCGGCATGTGTACACGGAGCTTGGTCGGGTATGATTCCCGGCATCTGATGGACCGAATCTTTCTCTCTTTCTTCTGTACGATAGACAATTGAGCATCTTCACTCTTTCTCGATTGATCTCATCACCTGGACCAGTTTAGTTCGTTCACACGATGGCTTGGGTCAGTTTGCACATAGCTTCAGCTTTTGATAGGGTCGTGCTTATCCCCGGATCATAACTTTCGATTTCCGGATGGTTTGGGCCATGGCAATGGGCTCCCCCCACCCTGAAACCACAGTGATGCAACTAAAATATGGAATAATGACCTGAGACTTTGTAAAGCTATTTAATTGTATTATAGGTGTATTCTGGAAAGTTCTAGGGAAGCTGCTGTGCTGAGGGAGTAATAAATAGAGCTGCTCTTGTAGGGGTATAATCCTCAGATTTGTGCTTCAAAAAACCAAACTTGTCAACCAGAATACTGCAACAGCAGGACTCTAACATCTTATACCAACTTGTACCTCTTGAAGAAGATGCAGAAGCTGCTGCTGGTGAACTTTCCTTACCTACAATATCTAAGGACCATGGAAAATTGAAAAGCAGCTGATCATGAAACATCACTCGTCCACCCCCCTGTGGACCCACAAATCCAATTCCCCACACGTCTGAACATTCATGACCATCCTACCTTCCACCGTATCATCCCAATGTATCTATAACACTGGGAGCGTTACTTCAGGTTTACCAGATCAAAGTAGTATCAGTACTTCATTCAGAACTGCTTCGAAGATAGGTTAGAAGCTTCATTTGGGATGTAGAAATCACTAAAAGATTCTGAAACAAATGAATATGCTTTCCCCAATACATAGATTGTTAATGATTGATCGCCTTGCTGAGAAGGTTGATGTCTTTTTACCCTTGAAGAACACAATGTCTTATACCTTCATCTTTGTTGTAACAAATATTTCTAACAACGCTTTTCTTTACAGCTCCAGCACCTTCAGATCACCTTCGAACCACCTTCAAACCGATGACCATTCCTTCACAACTACCTCGGCCCCCTATCCCCTGAGTCTGCATTGTATTTATCAATATCAAATTATGATTACACTATAGGTATCTTTTATGACATCAATCACATGGACTTCTTCCTCCAGACCAGTGGTATCCTTTTGATCTGATGACCTCCAGATGAATAGGCCTCTTTTGATAAAGAGTAGCTTTGCTGTTCTGGGTCGGCAGATATTCTTAGGCCTCCAACAGTGGTTGGCTGCTTGGCTGGCACTATTCCACTGGTTCCTGGCTTTCAGACCAGTTAAATCAAATCTGGCGATTCGGCGGCCGTCTTGGGTCAAAAATGTCCTGGCCGCTTCGGAACGCTGACTGTATGAAACAAGAAGTTTGCCACAGGAAGGAAAGCAGATTTCTTAACCTCCCACTCCTTAGCTCTCTTACAAGCAAAAGCAATCATCATTTGAACCATTCCCTTCCTATACGAAACCCTTCTTATCCCCCAGTTAAGTTACATTCAGGCATCCACAAGTTTCACGCCGTGCATTTCCCCAACATCTTCACCACCTTCCACCAGAATGCGACTGTGAGTTCACCATTGATCCTACTATCTGCAGCTTCAACCTCTTCATCCCGGAGACCAATGTAGATCTCGTCGTTATCCGCCAATCCATCCACCGGAAAGTTGCCTTCGAGGCAGCACCGAACGGCATCGCGGTATATAGCACCAACAGCCGGGCCAAGTTCGCTATTGCAGGTCTCGATTAATAGCTCCCGAAACTGCTCTGGCGTTTGCGTGGAGCAGGATTCGTATCCCGATTGTACCTTGCGCCAACACCCAATCTCTAGCAGGACCACCCCGAGGCTGTACAAATCAAACAATCGGCGATATCGCACAGTACCGTGTCTATACAATGGGTGTGAATAGAGATCGAAGGAGATGTTCCTTGCTTTCTGTGTGGCCTCTCGGAGGCGATCCGTGCGAGCAAACTCGTAGCCAGCAAGGTACGGTGTGGTGACCGATGGTAAACCTCGGGAACCTCGTCGTGTGAAGTACAGGATATTCTCACTGCGGATGCCCTTGTGCAACCAATTACTGGCGTGGAGTTCGTACACCGAGTATGCCAGAGAATAGGCCAGCTTGAACTTATCTCCGAGGTCGGGCTCAAACGCACAATCATCATCTCCTTCCGGGAGGAGATCGAATAGTGAGGTTGGCAACTTCGATGGATCTGCGGTTTGGGGGAGACTGTATACAAGACCGTAACGGGGGTCGTCTCCGCCTTCGCTGCCTTTGAAATGCCCTAGACATGTCAAGGCTCTGAGTTCGGATGGTTTGACTTGTTGGTGAAGGAAAAATCCGAGGCTATTTATTCTGAGCTCCAGGACTTCCCTGAGCTCTCCAACAGAGGATGGATCGATCGCTTTCCACTCAACCAGAACAGGCTGACTGGTGTCTTCCCCAGGTCTTGTGTAGGATCCGAGGGATCTCGTACAGGTTTTAGAGTGGGTGATTTTGCTGATCGAATCGCCGCCGCCTGGAAGGTCCATCTTGTCTATCCTGGTGGGGTCTCGTTGGACCGTAAGGGTTAATCGCTTCAATTCAGCAGCAGAGGCAACAGCCGGATAAGCAGAGCCTTGCGCAGCAATCTGAAGGCTAGATAGCTTCTCGGCATCCGCAGTTCGTAGCAATTCGGCAAGGATAGCTTTGGCTAGATCTCGCGTGTGTAAAGGTGGAAGAAGACTGTAGAGACCATCGATGAAAGACTTGAGCTGTGCAATAAACTCTTCGCACTTGGACTTGTCAATTACGGCCCATCGTAGTTTCGTGAACTTTGAGAATGCCTTGTGGGCTGCTTCAGCTGCTTCTTGTCGTCGGGTGTTCTCCTGGGTTACGAAATCTCCCTCCAGGAGATGTTGATCCGTCGCAAGCTGGATCAGAACTCTGTTATCGTTCCCACCTAGTTGATCGAGAGGTGTTATTCCGTACCGCTGACGAAGCTTCTCTGTGTCGACAAATAGGGCCTTGATACTTGTCAAACCGGCAACCACGGCATGGAACAGTCCGGTCTCGGTCTTCAGTCTTGAATCGAGCTCGTTGACATTTCCGTCTGCCCGTGTATTGGTGAGCCCAAGTTCGTCGCCCCACTGAACTAGCAGTTGCTCCTGGATCAACAATGCCGCCTGCTGCACCCCCGCGTCTTTTCCGAGGTTTTTGGCACGAGTAAAGATGCGGAAGCCAGCTAAGCAAGCCTCGAAGAGGTGAATCGCAAGGGATGGAGCCCCCAGTCCGACACCAGCGAAATCAGTCATCGATAGGGCGTATGAGTTGCGAGCCGTGTACTTTTTGATGAATGCGGGGTTCAACTGAACATGCAGAGTTGCACAGAGTAACATGAGCAAACGCCGGATTGTTCTGCATCAGCCGCACTCACATGGCAGTGTGGTTAGGATGCAATTTTTTCCCAGTCGAGAAGAGAGTACGGATTGATTTCTTGTCATCCCGCCTCTGTGGACGTCTTTGCGCTAGTCCGAGCCACGATATTTCACCTGTGCAGCTCGATGTGGAATGTTGGAGCAGTTTGAGTTCGTCATCACGTGGTTTGGGTTAGGTTTTAGCGCAGAGCCGCTTGTACTTAAGTTCTTGCATACATTAAGACAGTCAAGAGAGAGGTTCGGTAAAACATTCCTTTTGCTGCATGTTTGCCGCTGGCTCCGGGATTATTCTGTTGTCGTTACAGCACAACCACAACTTACGCGTATGAGCAACCCACTACACCTAATGGGTTCAAAGATTACTCCATTCAAAACAAGAAACCAGCACCGACAGTATATCAAATAATTCCATGGATCACCTAAACCCTTGACTACGACTACTTACCCACTTACCAACATGTAAGAATCACTAACCAGAGATATACTGTAGTAACATGGTCAGTTTCACTTCATCTATGGCTCCGGTCATCTGGTATCAAGTACAATTTACGCCAAGTAACAACCAGGAGCACCAACAATAGAAACCAGTACCCTGACGAGGTGCATATTTAGCAACACAACCAGGAGCACCAACAATAGAAACCCGTACCCTGACGAGGTGCATATTTAGCAACCACATGTATAGATACACCATGTTTCCAACATCACCGCGACCCCGCTTAGGACAAACCCCCGCACCGGCAAGACTCCCGCGCATTTGCAGCATCATAACCTTGCCCCCCTTCTATTCACACGCACCAACCTCAATCAATGAGGCCGTGCCACCCTCCCACTTCCTCCTTTCTCATGGCCTCTTCTGCAAGCTCATTAACCCCAACGCTCGAACGGTTTTCCATCCAATCGAAAACCGCCCACCTTGCATCGCTATGAGTTGCGTCACTAGTTACCGGAGCACCTCGCCACGATCTTCATGCGGCTCTCATCCAAACAGTACCCTCTCGCACGACCACTAGACAGTCATCAGGAAACCACATGGCTTATACCGCCTTTGGAACTCCTCGGACAGAGCACGTGCAACGGTGCAGCATTATGTATCAACCCTGTGGGGGAATGGTCGCTCCGCTCGTAGAATTTTCGGTGATCTCGCACGTGTCGAAGAAGGGCTGAAGGCTACGGAGTTCGGGTTCAGCAGCCAGATGTTAGCTATTTGTTCGACAGACCCGAGATCGCAGGTTTGCGCCGAAAATTTTTATGGCTCGATGCCCACGCAATTCCTACTAGTGGACCACTGCTCCCAGCGGAGCTTGAGGAGCTGAAGGTTGTTATCATCAACACACTGGCAGATATCTATGTGAATGCGGGCACAGTTCTAGTCCTCAATGTTTCGCTGCTACGAATCAAGCCTGTTAATCTGCAGGAGGTTGCGGTCGGGTCGGTTTGCGAGGTTGGATGACGAGGATCTGGACATATCAGGAGATCAAGGTTGCCAGACGAGATGTGTTGGTCACTGGTGGCATAGTGGTTGAGTTTAACAATTTGATAAAGGTGATGCAGAAGTCATCAGAGATGGATCCAGCGTGATTTCGGTAGTTTCACATGAAGTTTGCGCCGCCTTCAGAGCCATGACGAGCTGTAGGTGTCATTCTCAGGCATTGCGCTTTGCTGTTTTAATCGAGAAACTAGCAACGAGATGCACTTTGAAGGTGCTGCATATATACTTAGACCTGACATAAGCTGAGTGTGAGCTGAGTGTCAGCTGGGCTGAACGGTTAAGGCACCCGTTAAAGCATAAGGCACACAACTCTCTTATATATATCATGGGTCTTCTCTCTCCTCTCTTCATTCTGCATCATCGAATATACGCACACGCTTCTCCCCTTCATATTTGTAACAGCAAGAAACTTCTTTGCGATCCTGGGGCTGAAGTGGAACCTGGTTGGAGTGTAGAGAAGGGGATGGAGATCTACCGCTCTCATACGACGATGCCGGAAGTCTAGTTTTGATGCACGGGAGTCCTCGGTTGGTGTCGTATTTTGGATGGGCGCCGTCGCGGCTCACTGGTCATGTAAGCAGTGTTCCGAAGCGGTCAGGTCGACCGCCCGTTAATCTACAGATTGACAGATCGGCCAGGTGCGGTCGGGATTTCTAAAGCCGCCCTTGGCATAGATCAGCCCGGCTCAATGAGGCAGATATCTACAATATTTATTGAGCCTGAAGTTATCTACGCCAAGGAAGATATCCGTAGCCTCTGAAGATATCTGGCGCTTAGAGAAGATATTCATAGATACCGCATACTATCTAGCACTAAAGCTCACTGCTAGCGCTGGGAAAATGTATATAAAGAGGTTTATATTCCATGCACTAGAAAATACTCCAGACTGTTTTTTCTTGAGAGTTCGATGGTAGAAACAGGGGGTTCATTTCCCCTCCGCTGGTTGCCGAGCAGTCCGATCGTACTCATAGAAATTCACTCGATTATCCATAGATATCTGTAGTCCGGCTAGATAATATAGATAGATATCTACCAGTTGAGAGATCAGCTAGATAACCATATATGAGGCCGCCCTTGGCACAGATCGGCCCGGTCGAGGTCCATATCTGACCGATCTGACCGCTTCGGTTCGCTGCATGTAAGTAGGATACAGGGTGGTATGACATGTGAATCACGGGGCCTACGTGGGGCCGGTTCGTTGGCAGAGCGCAGACACTGAAGAAGACGATTTCACATACCGGGCAAAGGGTACTTGGATTGAAGGTATGCGGGGACGACGCAGGGAAGATAAGCTGGTGCCAGTGTGCTCTTGCACAGATCGGGAGCCTCTCCATCCAGTCCCAGGAAACTGTACAATAGCTATGTGCATTGTATCTAGCGGCTGCCGGTTAATACAATCCCTGTGCACGCATCTTCTGACGGAGGTTACTTTGACATAACGAAAATGCTATTGCCGGCTGGGGCAAACGTTAATCCGCAAACACAGCAAGAAGCCCCTCTCCACTAGGCTGCCGAGGGTGGCCAATTCGACGCCGTAAAATTACTCTCAACAGGTGAGCAAAAGTCAATGCCCGAAAGACTTCGGACCCCAGCCAATACTATCCTGTAAAAAGACACGACTTATCATACGACCCCTCTTCATATGCTCTCTCCAACAAGCACGAAGACACTGCCCTATTACTGCTGGCGGCTGGTACGGAGGAAGTGAGCCGAGACTTTGTTCTCCAGCCTCTGCACTTTTCCGCCGAATACGGCCTTGTCAAGGTGACGCGTCTGTTGCTCCAGAGAGGGGTTAATGCTGAAGTAAAGACCACAGGAGATGCACCAGGCAGAATGCCACAGTATGCGGCAGCGGTGATTTGTACCGATGAAGTTATTGTTTGGTTGTTTTTGGATGCAGGAGCGGAGTTAAACGTGGAAATTGTCGATGCAGCAGTAGAAAACGGGAATGAAACAGTGGCCAAATTGTTGATAGATGCGGTTAATCAACACACGGAAGGGAGACATAACTTAGTACGTTGTAATACACAAAGTCTAATTTCCTAAGATCAGTCCAGTCTTCTTGCCATATATCTTTGTAAGGGCCCGAGAATGCTGAAGTCGCACTGACTGCAGACTGTTGGGAGTTTAGTATATTCCCCTTTGTTCCACCGCGCTCAACCAGATTCACCAATGATGAGAGAACTCCAAAAACTCTTATACGCACAATGAAATTCAAAAACAACCTATGGCATCAAGATGTAGTATGCAGCACCACCGAATGCGATAGCAAGTGATCTAAATACTTGGCCACAACAGAAACAGCAAATTATGTCAACACCAACAACAGCAATCGACAAGCAGACACTGGCAATCAATTTTTAACCTCGAATTGATGCCTAAACCACACTCTCAGCACCTCTGGACTGCCAAAAGAGACTGGGCACTTCAACTCCGAAATGTGGATGAGTAAACAGACGCACTGTGACAACCAATGAGCAAGGGTCAATGTTAACTCCAGAAAGAGAGTATCTCAACAAAATCACAATGGAAGTAAGAGCAAAAGATAGGAGCAATCTGGACATGGGGGTAGTGGGACACTTGAGTGACACATTTTTGGCAATGATGACAGTGAGGGCAATATCCCCTATCACAGCACATACTGCCCGCAGGACTACACTTTAGCTGATGAACAGAACCAAGAATGGAAAATGGTAAAGAAGCAAAACTCTGACTGTGGTGTTGGGGCTGGGGGATTGGAGAAATGATATGAAACAAATGGTTCAGCAGCAACTGGGTGAGCTAACGCAGATGCACTGAACCATCATATTGATGGCAAACATGCTGAGGGATCAGATTGTCATGGTTGTGCTGTGTTATGTTCGATGGTAAAGTCATGATTGGTGAGTAATACAAAGGATTATATCCAATGAGAATACAATCAGATTTCAAAAGATAATTAAGGACCTTATGAATAAAATCAGCTTACGCATGGAAAGAATTAGCTTTTGAGGGAATGGTAAAAATCATGTCAAAGCAGTATACAGAGTTAGAAGAAGTTTGGATATATATTAAAACAAGTGGATTGTAAATGAAATCACTTTGTATATACCATTCATTTGGCTGAGAATAATTTTTTTTTTTACTGAACTCCAGTTTACAATATAATTAAATATTATTGGTTTTCTCTTCTTTCACACATGCTGATTCTGGAACAATTCTGTGGCATAGCGTAAGTATTTTGTAGCTACAGGCAATTTTTAACTGTTTAAAGCATTTTGGCTTTCAATTGTGAATTCCCCTAGAACTTTCAATTCTGAATACAGATCATCAGAGCTCCAAACCCTCGATAAATAAATCAGTCCACAATTCATTCGACTTGATATATTTTGGAATCAAGTCTATATGCCACAATCCGAACTTAAGCATTTGTCATTTTTGCTTTTGACTCTGAAATATGTATTGTAATGTATTTTATTCTGTTGGCAGTATCAAATTTCTAGTCATTGCATACAGTTTTTTGGAATATATTTTCATAGTATCCTAGTAGAATTTCAGAAGATTCATGAATCTCCCTATTTTGGACATTCAGGAAAGTTTTAACCCATAACCATTTGCTGGTGGAAATTTATTTTCAACAAATGGATATCCAGGCAAATATTGAAGTTTTTTTTAACCATCAAATACTGTTCAAGCTTGGGATAATGAAAAATATTTATTACCAAAAAGATGTGCAAACATACGCCATCGGGTCCTGAATGTGTTGAATTCATAATCTTGCATTATATACAATATTACCTCTGCCAGCAATTGTTGGATTTATTTCATGGCCAATGGAGTATAGTAACATATGGACAATAATTGTGTGGATATATCTCATTGAATAAAAGGTTTAGAATTAGTCATGAACAACTACCTATATTAATTAACTTTCAACAACTGCACAAAAGGATGGCAGTTCTAGAACATGAGATGTACAATACATGGATCTCTCCAGTATGCGACAGAAACTGATGGTAAGAAAAGTACTGGAGTATTTTACCACTCTAGACCAATCACAAGCCATGAAAGTAGTACATTCAATAATGGATACCTTAGGAGAGATACTGGCACCACCACCTTCATGAATCAAAGATCAAATAGGCTGCCAAATTGAGTATAATACCAGGAGTGTTACACAAGGTGGTGCCCAGTCACAGTAGCACCTGTTCTTCATTCGGGATGGCTTCAAAGGTAGGTTCGGAGCTTTACTCAGGATTTGGCAATCACTAAAAGATTCTGAATAAAAACAATAGGCTTTCTCCAATGTGTATATTGTTAATGCTTGTTTTCCTCAATGAGGATATTGACGCTTGTTCTACCCTCGAAGAACTCAAAGGTCTTTATACCTCTATCTTCGCTTTCTACAAATACTTTCTAACCACACTTTCTTGAGAGCTTCCATTCTTCAACCACCTTCGAACCAATACCCTTGTCTAGTGTCGGCAATGAAGCAGATTAATCTGAGTCGAGTCAAACAAAGGCTAGGTTTGCAGAGCTTTCGATTTGAACAAACCCTAGCCACCAATTGTGTAATTTGATTCACCACAAATCAAATCATGCTTCTTGGCGGTTCGCAAGCGGTTTGTGAGGGATCCGAGGTTATGTTCGTGGAGCATGGACAGGCTAAGACGGATCTCGTTTGAGCTCATACATGCTGTTATGCACTTCTATTGTGCATCATTGCCATCAACTCAGTCAAATTGATACTAAGAATGCGATGCAATGCAATGCAGCGCAATCGGTTGCATCATACCAGCTCATACAAACTCCTACCAGCTTTATCATACTCATACAAGGGTCTGTGCTTTATCGTCGCCAAGTATGAATGCGATGCGACATCGCGACGCCATGAACTTGCTGTAGTCAATTAATTATTTACTGTCACGCACTTGATTGACAAATTTATTGATAACCATACTAAGATAGATCTTGGATGCGCTTGGAACAGCACTTGGATGCGAACGAGCCAGGCTGGCTCTCAGCTCGCTAGAGATGATCTAGTTGGACCGGATCCTGGCTGGCTCTCGGTTAGCTGGAGATGATCGAACTGGACTGGATTTCGGCTGGCTGGAGATGATTGAGCTGGACTGGCTCTCGGCTGGCTGACGGCTGGCTCGACACGGTCGAGCTGTGCTGGCTCTCGACTGGCTGGAGATGATTGAGCTGGACTGGATCTCGGCTGGCTGATGGCTGGCTAGATGCGGTCGAGCTGTGCTGGCTCTCGACTGGCTATAGGTGATCGATTCGGTGCTGGCTGGAGACGGTCGAGCTGGGCGGGCTCTCGACTGGCTGGAGACAGTTCAGCTGGATTGGCTCCTGGCTGGCTGGAGATGATCGAGCTGGGCTGGCTTTCGGCTGGCTAACTATACTAAGGTAAATCTTGGATGCACTTGGAACAGCACTTGGATGCGAACGAGCCAGGCTGGCTCTCGGCTGGCTGGAGATGATCCAGTTGGACCGGGTCTTGGCTGGCTCTCGGTTAGCTGGAGATAATCGAACTGGACTGGATCTCGGCTGGCTGGAGATGATTGAGCTGGACTGGCTCTCGGCTGGCTCTCAGCTGGCTGGAGATGATTGAAGATGGCAGGCTTTCGGCTGGCTGGAGATGATCGAACTGGACAGGATCTCGGCTGGCTCACGGCTGGCTGGATGTGGTCGAACCGTGCTGGCCCCCGACTGGCTGGAGACGGTTGAGCTGGGTTGGCTCTTGGCTGGCGGGGGATGATTGAGCGGGGCTGGCTCCTGGCTAGCTGGAGATGATCGAGCTGGGCTGGCTCTCAGCCAGCTGCAGATGATCGAGATGGGCTGGCTCTCGGCTAACAAGTTCAAACTCATACACATTTGTAAAAGCTTCTATGAACTATGACGATATTTAGCATCAGGTTCACGAACCGGTTCGCCCAAACCTAAAAATATGATGATCGTTTGTTGCAAACCTCGAACCAAATTGGTTCGAATGAACCTTGGTTCAATTCATCCCAAAATTGATGAGCCCTAACCCAGATTCGATTGGTTTGAATCAAACCGGTTCGTCAATTCTCACAAACCAGAGCGGTTCGTTGCCAACACTACCCTTGTCCTTTGCAACTACCCTCACCACTGTCTCCCAATTCTCTGTATCTTTACTCTCATGAGATTATAATCAGACCACCAGTGTCATTTATGATATCATGGTCGCGGGCTAATGCCTCTGAACCAATGGTTTCCTTTCAATCTGATGACCTCCAGACGAATAGACTTTGTTCTATTGAGATTAACTTGACTGTGCCGCTTTGGCAAATAGTCTTAAGCCTCTGTCAGTCGTCAGCTTCCTGGCTGGTGCCACTCAGCTACCGTTGTGGCTTATCGATTGTGTGGGCCATCATTTATCAGCTATCAATGATGCGAAGCAGAAGAGGCCGAGACCAACATCAGCCTAAGCAATCGTCAGGTCCCAGAAGCACCGGAACCCTCCAGAGGTTGCGGAGGTTGATTTCGAATAATGCACTCTGCAGACCATTCAGGAGACCTCCAGGACAGGTGAATGCAGCCTCAGCGCACTCCCTTATTCTCCCAAAGGCCTTGCAGCTGCGCCGGAAGATGTCTGCATCACAATAGTGTATTCTGTGGTCACTTCTGATGCCTCTTATGGTGCTCCGGGAGATGCCTGTATTGCAATAGTATACTGTATAGCCAGTTCGGATGCCTCTAAGGGGCTCCGGAAGATTCTCAAAGTGCAGCCAATTCCTCAGTGGCCGCTTCTGAACTCCCTGTGGAGCTCCGGTACATTCTAAAATCATTCAGAAGCAGATGCATCTATTTCTTCATTTCCAGATGAAATCATGGTGTGTCATGAATTTTCAGGTATATCTGTAGCATCGTATATATCTTTGGCATTCATCTTCTGCAGCTGGCCACTATCAATTTAAATGACATATATCCACACTGTGCCTGAGCAGGACTTCGACATGTGACAAAAGAAACACAACCCCTGAGAAACAGCCACTCCCTGGAACACAGCTGTCAGGTCCTCCATTTCCTCCCCTGCTGTATCTGGTGCTACATAACGGGTCGAGTGCTCGGTAGAGCTTGCAATTCTTGCCTCCATATCGCTGCCTATGTGCTTAATGATGGCTGCCTGGCAACAATAACCAATGGAATTCTAGTATCTCCAGCATCTCTGATACAAGGCTATATCAAACGTTAGTAGCCGTTAATTATAGGATGGAGGGGATTTACTGCCAGCTGAAGATCTCCTTGCAGAAGTCCTGAGAGGGTTCGCTCTTTGGTCCTTTTCCATAGTCCCTCAAGGCGCAGTTGAGTTCGGTTGCAGCAAGAAAAATAACTTGGGGACTCACTCGCTTGTGCCAAAATTCGTTGCACTGCTCTTGCTTGCCAAGGTAGGTGTTGGAAGTGAAGAAGTGAGCAAAGATCAGCATGGCAGGCTTGCTTTTTGAGAACCACCGGACTTTCTTTATTATGTTCAGGTGATCTTTCGATTTCCCAATCCAACAGTGGTCATTCAGCAATATGGCAACCGGCTGTAGTCATAGAAGCTTCTCTTCTATCTTCAACAAGTACAGTCAAGTCACCATATGCCTTGCTGTGGCGACGAGTTGACCCCGCATAGAACTGATTTTCCCCCACAACTGAACTCAATTGATAATTAGTATTATCAAACATTGAAACACAGAGAATACTTCGGAAACCCACAATTCCATGTGACAGGGTATGGATGTGCTCACTGGGTCAACCCAGGCACTCCCACACGTATTGCATGCTGTTGAGTGTGCCAACAGCTGTCTGTGGGATAGTCATGGCATCAAGGGCTTCATTCCATATCTCATTGCAAATGTCAAATCCCTCCCATTGAGAGGCTGGCTAGGGGAATGCAGTATACAGAACAGATTTGAAGAAGTCAATTGCAAAATTAAAAGCTGCTTTGTCAGGGAGTGGCACCTTGCTATCGTTGTTGCTCTTCATTCCCAAAGCATCTTCAATAGGTGGATAGGCAGCTGAGAAATCCTGACTCCTTGCCAGCGGCTGTCTGGCCTAGATGACTGGAACGAGAAACCTGGTATGTTGGATTGAACATCGAGGCGGCGTGCCTTGAGGTGATTGTGAGCACATTGACAACCGAGAACGGTCTCCATTGGCGTTCCTGGGGTTTGATTTGTATTTCTTTCTTTGGAGTCAGTCAGTCGGCTGGATGGTTTCTGAGCGAGCCCTTTTTTGGCCTTTTGAACCTGTGTTGCCACTGCGTCTATTCTGTTCATGAGTAGACAGTAGTTCATCATCATTATAGTCTCATCCGGTGGTGGGATAGTGATCATGCTCTTGGTGTTTATCATCGTCTTCTTCGACATTTTTCATTTCATTCCGGTTGCGCTGAAGGTTAGTTTGATCCAAATTAAGAATTCATCTCGCCTTACATCTCCAGGAACCCGTAGAGAGCCGGTTCGACTGGCAATCCTGGCTGAACACTCAAAACTCGCCCTTGATAAGCAGTAAGATTAGGACGTTGCAAGGCCATATGTGATGAAAATACATCCAAAAGAGATTTGAGAAAAACAGGTCCGAATAAAGCTCAGGTGCAGCTGAAGAACCTGTTTTTCTTATAGCAAACTCAAGGTGACACAGTGTTTCGCAACGAAGAGAACAATCTGTTCATTCCCACCAAAGTTGGGAATTACCTGTGCCACTGATGTGTAAACTGGGTTCTGTGATATGTTAGTGAGACAAATGGATATTCGGGTTTCAGGACTGCTCACTATTGCAAGGTGGCTAGATTCAGATCCAGACATGGTTAAGCTAAATGCAAGCCCATGCTCTGCATCAGAGTATTTGGCAGTGCCTGAGCTGCTGATATTTGCTGTGTCGGCTGATATCATAGCCAACCAACTACACGAAGTGGTCTGGATACGCGAAGGCTAGCAGTGTTCCTACCTTTGGGATAACAGTGCTTCGCATTCGTTTGGGCTGGAACATTGACAAAGGTCATCTCTGCCTTCCATTGCTCTCAAATGCGTCTGAGACACAGCCATAAGAGTCGCTGCACTTGAATGATTGATCCTTTGGCTTTCGTTTTCATTGCATGTCAAGCACTGGGTCTTGTTGTCCCATGCTCAGTACCTCAACATATTCAAGGACGAGCAGCACAGAGTCAGCAGGCTTGGTTTGACTATCTTGAGCTCTAATGGAGGAACCGGAATGAATCATCTTAGTTAGCCGTTGATAGTTCTCTCTATCAATCTGCAGGAAATATTGCGGCAGAATCCCACTGCCAGCATGATCTTTCTGGGCAAAGTCACATGCTGGGTTGTGGGACAGCATTGGAATCAGAGATGCACCGTTTGGGCAGTTGCTGTTATTGAAAATTGGGAATCCACTGTGATTGAACATATGCACTACTGCGCCCCAGCTATGTGCAATCTCAAGTTGAATGCATATTGTATCTTCTGTAGTGTGAATCATGTCCATCCAGATACAGTCAGATCACCTGCAGACATGATCCAGTGGGGGAAAGTTTTCACCAAATGGTGGATATATTTGGGGCTTTTGTCCAGGTGGAGCTGTGACCATTCGAATGGCAGGCAGGCAGGTTAAACTGTATGTGTCAAGAGACGATCAAAAGGGGCGAGATGAAATGGAGCAGAAGGAACAAAAACATCATGTTATGTTGGCGGTTGCTATGTGGATACCCCAGGGTACACCGGACTCCCATTGAGAAAAATTGAGTGACTATCAGCTGCTCTAATGTCGAATCGAGGCATATATTCTGACCTGATCATGGCATACTCTGGAAGCTTTGAGCTGGAGCTCAGTCTTTTGCAAAAGCTTGGATGGGCGGAGCAAATGAGTGAAACATTGCTAGTACTGCTTTGGAAGCAGATAGTGTTGGCAGAGCTGAATCTCGGAGGGTGGTAGATGGACCAGGGATAGCACAGGACATTAGAATTGATTGTGTTGCCATTTTGAGTATGATCCAAACTGCCTTTGCTTTCAATTTGGGGTTTTGGGGAAGCAGGTTTCACCTCGCAGCTTGACTGCTCGGCTCTCTCACCCTCGACCCCCAGCCTGATGACTTGTTCCAAACAAGATTCTGTTTCTCACATGATATCAAGTGGATATATACTGAAACCCAAAGCTATCGATTTTTTCCAACATCTAGGTCTAGTGAAACATGAGAGATGATATAGATACAGAAAATCTATTCTATTTGAAGAAATCCAGTAACGGCCGAAAAAATTCCCCCATCTGAATATTATACAACCACCAAGAATGTTGCTGGATGCACTTCAGCAAAACAAAATTTTTTTGAAACGACCGATCAATGACATCCCAAACCCATGTGCATGCAGAAAAATCCATGCAAACAGTCTGATTGCGATCAGATCCCAGCCTGAATGCTACTTTCCTAAATGGGTGTTTTGAGAACATTGTAGACGTTCTCTGAACGTATCAACCACCAAACAATCAATCACAATAACACATGTAGCTGAGTAGTAATATTGACCATACAGAGCACAGTCACTCAATCACCAAAGCCATTTTGACCAGTGTTGCCAAGCCAGGTATGAAGATGATGCATTTGACCCAGTCACACAATCTGATCAACAGCTTGGCGTAGCTTGTTGAAAATGCAAGTCTTTTGAAGAATTACCTGATGATTGGCTGCCATGAGGTTGAGCCCAGTATCCCCAATCGTGGTGGTGGTAATGAAGACGAAGTACCCAGGGAAATTCCGGAAATTGCTCATAACTTCGTGGCACCTGTCAGTGGATTCTTCAGGGACCATACGAATGACCTGGATGTCCGGTGTGAAATGGTGATCAATTCACTATGCCCGCTGGGGAACCTGGCCTGGCAAAGGATGACCAGGTACAACCTGCTCAAGATGCAGTACAAGAACCGAAGAGCCTGTACTTGGCCGTTTATTCATATCAGGATCAGTTGCCAAACAGCTGTTGATCTCAGAGAGGAATGATTCACAGGGCCATCTGAAAATCGGACCCTCCACAAACCTGCTGGCACTCCACTCTGCCTTTCAACTGCCATCTGCAAGATAATCGCCATCATGCTCCAACGGTGGTGAACGCAAGCAAGCTGCAAAAAATCAATCTGCCAGGCCACCCGATACTCGTCTTCAAACTTCTGCCTCATGAATTGGGTGACAACATTTTCTAGCTGCTGTTGTTCTTCCTGCGACCACTCCAGTTCAAGTGGATGGAATTTCTGTGATGGGATGTAAACCATGGGTCCACCTGAAGCCAGCCGTGACTCTGTCCATTGGCAGATTGTCGATGGGTAAGCGACTTCGGTCCTCATAGAAGCAGCATTCTGCTGACCTTTGGATGAAGTTCTCCTGGTGATGGCAGTTTGAAGAATGGTGATCGCTGACATTCAAGCCTTGGGACCAGGGTCATCTACTGCTGACTCATTTTCAGGTGTATCTGGTATTGTGAACAGTAACCGAGTTGTTTTTCTCCAGTCCTGCTGTGAGTGGTAGGCCAGTATTGCCGCAACCTTCACTTTGAAACAAATATGGGCTTCAGATGCAACCGACCAACCCTTGGACTTTGAACTTGTTAAGTAGTTTGCCTCATCAACGATTTGCCACCCCCACTGGCAGTTCTTAGGATGGTGGGCTGGGTCATTCTCATAACCGTGTGGGGGGCTCTTGAATCAATTGTAGATGATCATGTGGATATCCTTCCATCTCTCAGGGTGTTCCATATAGAAATTTTTGTGTAAGTGAGTTAGGTTGGCAATATCTTCTGCGCAAAGATCGCACCCCAAAAATGGAGTCCCATTTGTGTTTGAACTGATTTCACTGATGAATGTCAATTGGACACCTGGGTGCACCATCCGGAGTACCAGATTCCGTGGCAGGAGGTCAGTTGTCGGCTTATCATGTTGCAACTGGATGCGATAATGAGGAACAGGGATAGGGTCTGTACAAGGATACCATTGCTTGTGGGTAGTGTTGAGGATTGAGAAGTCCATGATCACTGGTTGACACCATCCACCACATGAGAGTTTAAAAAACAGCTGTAGTCATGTCTCATGGTGATTTGTCATATCCTCTGTGATTGACTTGGTATAACGAGCTGCAGCCCAGACAGTGCACATCTTCCCATGTTCCATTTCATCCGCCTGGAGCACCCCAGGATGGTCCACATCTAAGATCCATCTCTGCACAATCCACTAAATTGCCCAAATCTGAAGTGCAAATAATTTCACTTGTGGAAATTGTTTGATGGTCAACTCTGACCCTGAAATTGCATCCGCATGTGAATCTCCGCATGGCACCATACCAAGTGATTCAACTGCTTCTGCCCAATACTCCTGCTCGAAAGTGTTGTTGCTAGTGGCCATGAAAGCATCATATTAAACTTGCTGTGGCTCATGAATTTGATGCTTGATCAGGTCTTTGGCACATTGTGAATCGCTGTCTGGAACTTCGGTGGTCTTGATTTTCTTTACAAGTGTGGCAAATGAACTCCGGGTCAGTGTCACAGGCTAATCGACATTGTCATCCACTTGGGCTGGGGCCCTCCTTTTTCTTGGTGTATCAGGTGGTGCACTTCGGATTCCGGGAGACTTCCTATTGTGTGTATCAGGTGGTGCACCGGGGGTTCTGGGAGTCTTCCTTTTGGGTGTTTGTGGAGGAGCTCCTTACAAGGAATTCCAGTTAGCCCAGAACTTTATTCATTACTTCAGGTGCTCCTAACTTACCCCCTCTCCATCATTGCTTTTCTTAGGCTCTTCCACTCACAGGATCTTCTCAGATGGATCCTCCCCATCTTCATTGCACAGGTTTGCCACAAGGAATGGATACACTGCTTCAGGTACAACTGCACAGATATTCTGGACCACCACATTCCATGTTGCCTTGTTCCAAACACTGCCACAAAAGTCGTCCCCAACTATCACTCCTGTATTTTGAGCAGATTCTTCAGTGAACTGGCATTGATATATAATCGGCATAGTGAATGGGCTCTTTGGCTATGCCTTAGCGATCTTCATTAGAAGTTGGAAATATTCTTCAAGTCCTTGAAATGTCCTGAATAGAGACCCAGAAGTGGTATCTCCACCCGCCCATACTACAAATAACTTGATTTAGATATCAGCCTGCTCCATGTTCAGCTGTTTGGGAGAGCATTCATCACTGCTACCCTCTGCTTTGCGCTTTCCACCACCTCTCTTCCTTATCATTTTATGACCTTCTATATTCCCTGTGGCTGTTTCTTGCAGGTAGTTGCCAACATTTCAGATAAAATAATGAATCCAAATGTGCTTGATTCTCCCAGAATCATCAAACTGGTCCAAGGATAGGAACTCCTCATAACACTGGATGAAATCTGAGATAGCTGCTCTCCAAGAATCGAACCCAGTGTACCCCTCCATCTGCCTCGTCCGCAAACAAAAAGGTCACATGATGTATTCATGGTGGCGAGAAATCTGGCATTTGTGCTGGACATGATTCTCGAACTTGTAGATATCGCCTTTCCCAGGTGTGTCACTTTCTTTGGACCCCTTCATAATTAGGCCCATCTTAACCATGAGTTGCCCAGTAGTGACTTTAGCCCCAACAACAGTGGGCAGCATTTTCTATCTCCAGTTCCATCAGGTGGGACAAAATAGGCAGGGGCTATCTGACAATGGTATTTATCCGAAGTGATCTGCCCCCAGCATTGACCGCAGGGCATGTTAGAAGTTGGGGTCCATGGCGACAGTCAGGTAGCGCTCTGGTCCATCTCCATTGCCCAGGGGCCACATTACCTTCAGTCTTGCTGGTGTTGTCAGAAGTGGCAGTTTCCAGTCTAGACGTCGGTGCACCTTGTGCACCTGGTGCCCTGGGTGTGGTTGTGTGAGGGTGGGCTGCAACAGAGGTGGGGGAGGGTTTGTGGACCATGAGCCTGGAACAACTGGTGGTCTTGGTAGAGGAGGAGAAGGAGGTAAGGCATAGCAAGGCCTTTCATCTCCAGGGGGAGCGGAAGTGGGGGGTGGGGTGAACCAGGATTCTTCCGCTCCAGGTAGACCAGGCTGCACAGGGGCAAGCAGTGGTGTGTGTCAGTCTTTGTCTGGCAGTAGAGACATGAACAGATTTGAGTTCACTGAAGATGGTGGCCCTGGTGGTGGAGGTGGTGGAGGTGACCAGGGTGGAACCAGTTTGTATGGAACCCAGGTTTGGCGGTATTCATTCCACATCTGGTGTGGATTTGGGCAGATCATTGGTGGTGCAGTAGTGAGATGATAGATGTTCAGAGGTTGCAGTTCTTGTTGCGGATCCCCAGTGGGCGGTCAGGGCTGTTGATATTCGGGATTGGGATACCAGACCAACCCATCCCTCATCTGAGACCTATCACTGCTGAGCTAGTGGTCTGGGTTTGGTTGTTGTTCAGATGTGCTGCCATGATAATCATAAAGGTGACCTAGAATGGTTGGAGAGCAGTTGAATGAGTGCTTGTCCTGCAAAATGATATATAGAAGCAGTTATGAACAGAGGGTTAGGAGGTTGGGAGCTTTTTGCTAAATGCTGTTTGGTATCTGCAGTAGTCGCTGAGAATGAGGTAGTGTGACAGGCTGCATTTGTGGGAGGCAAAAGGTGTTTACATACACTGTGTCTATAAGAGCGTACAGCCGTGTACGGCCACGTATAAGAGTGTAAGAGAAGATACGGTTGCAAACGTGGATATATGAATATAATAGAGTAGTATGTTGGTAAGATTATCGCTAGAGTGCAATTGCACTCATGTGAAGTGACTATATCCTGGGCGGTTACCCGGCCGCCATTACATCATTCCCCTCGCTAGCTGCAGACCCCCTGGGCTGATAAACTCGTACAAGAAATATGAAAGAAGTAAAGATCCAGACTGATACGCCCTTGAACAGCCTCATAAATCCGGCTACCGATTGGTACCGCTCAAGGGTGACCTTTCGGTGGATCCGGCGTACGGGGAAACTCCACCTCCAGTGGTAGGTGGTAAAAACCCGTGCCGACGCCATTTGTACCGGGCCGAGATCCAAGAAGAAGTAAAGAGAAGAGAAGAGAAGAGAAGAGAAGAGAAGAGAAGAGAAGAGAAGAGAAGAGAAGGAAACCTCTAAATTCACCCGAAACCCTGCAAGCCCACCTCTCTGAGTCCAAGTCCGCGAATCCAAGCCCGCTGCTGAAGCAGGCATCGTTCCCAGCGCACATTCAAGTCAATAGTTCTGAATATCCACGTAGAGCCAACTTCTCAGAATCCAAGCCTTTGCTTTCGGCAGTGCCGGCCCGGTGGAGCTTATGTCGTTATTGGCTTCCGCGATTGATCGTTCGTATATAATTTATCTCGTTGAACACGTTTCAGAGTCTCCAGGGTGGACACCATGGTCACCCGGGCCGATTAGGCCTTTGATTCATCTCGGAGTAGTTTCTGCAGCAGTTAATTGACTTCAATGGGTATACTCATCTTGATTATAGCTGCTAAACCACAGTTTATGCTCCCATCGGCTCCAGGTGCAGCTCAGATCCGAGTACACCATCAAGTAAACCTTCGGTTACGCCTTCGAGTCCATGGTTCCGAACATCCAAGGCCACTTTTCCAGCTCTCCAAATACGAACTTCCAAGCCCACGGCAGGCCTCATCGGTGATAGCCTCCGCGCTCGGCATTGATTGTATGTCTCATTGATTGACTCACATATTGGCTATCCGGATCTTCTTCCTCTTTGACTTTTGGTTGCAGTCATTATACATAGACATGCCTTCGTACATGCGCATTCGAGTTGCGGTATCTAACTGATTGATTTGCCATAAAATGTCTTACTCACAATGTAACTAAGTATGCTTCCATTATGCCGCACATTCCGATGAAATGCAATTCCGATAAGGTGTACATCCAATAAGGTGCTCATCCGATAAAGTGCACATTCCGTGCTGCTTAATAATCCATATCTCCGACCTTGATCATCTCTTTGCCGCTGGCGTATTTTGTCTGACGGGCTTGGGCTTCCTCGGAGATTTCGGTGTGTCTCCTCCAGGCCGACTGCCATTGTCCCATAGCTTTCTCTGCACGTTATTGAGATCTCGATATACGCGTTCGTAGACTCTCTGTCATTCTGTACGCCGTTTGATTGATCCTTGCAAATAATTCAAATACTGTTAGCCTTGAGAACCAATCTGAACTTCGTTCCATGATAACTCCAATTCGTATAATATCTCTGATCCGGTAGCCATCTCAACTGTATGTCGTTTGGCCATCGGTAGCCTTCGCTTCCATGATAAATCCTGGGCATCGTAATCATTGACTTCTCTGGTGTACATCACCGAAACAGTGCATCTGGTGCGGTAGACAATTGCAGTAAGGGTCATTTATGAATTTCCGGTAATGTTATTCCCCTCTTTGTGGTGGGAGCTCCGTCAACGACTGTCCAATTCCGATGCTGATCCTCGTATCAATTCACGTTTCGATCCTAATACCTCCATTTGCTATCATGGTTCGATAAGTAAATATCTCTAGATCATAGCTGGGATCTTGATTCCGATATCTTCGTCGGTATGTCCTAAATTTTCAGATCTGCGTCTCTGCACTCAATTGCTAGACTTGTAGCTTGTCATCTCAAAGAAGACTTTCTTATAAAAAAGGGGAAAGTTTCAAACGTAACCTTGCCATATAATTAAATTGACTCATCGTCATCCATCTCCAGCCATCTCCGTATGAAGTTATAAGCACAACAGAAGTGCAGCTTCGTGAATATCCTGGCCTCGTACACACGGTCAAGCATCTCTGAGATTAAAGGAAGGGGATACCAATTCTTCACTGATGCTAAGTTGAGTGCGCGGTAATGGACACAAAGTCTTAGGCCACCATGCTTCTTTTTTGCAAAGAGAATCGGCGCCGTCGCCGGCGGTGATAACCGCTGAATAAACATTTGACTCAATGTAAGCCTATTTGGCGACCTAAATTCGAACTACGATAAATTGTAAATCCGCCCCTGACCATCTGTCTCCGACTATTCGTTTCCGGAATGTGCAAATTTGCACTCGTACGGTCCACATTTTGTGGCTTCTCCTGTGTCTCTGTAAGCTCCATGAAGGTCATCTTTACTGACCTCCATATAGTTAAAGTTCCATTGGACACAACCGCTGCCTCTCATCGCACTGCAATAATCCATCCGGTGACATAATGTCCATCATAGAAAATACCCACTCATCAATCCGTCCATATAGCATTGGATCATAGGTCCAAATCACGGATCTGGCTCTTGAGCACGTGATCTTATTCCACGCTATTTCGGAAATACCACTCCACGAAACCATACCAGATCATTGTAGAGCAAAAGGCTTGTACGATCATAACCACTGAAAAAGAATGCCTCATTGCGCCAAGGTGACTGTTGCAGTCTCCGCTCGTCTGTTGGAAAATCATCATTTCGTCGATCAACATTTCGATCCTCTTTTCATCAATTCGGAGGTAATTCATTGCGTTAAAGAATTCGTCAGTCGTATGTGGCTTGAATAGCCTCCGCAGCACTATCGGTGCATTCAGCGTTTCAAGTGCTTTTTCGACACTCCTGCCGGTAATCGGAATGCTCGATGGCGATTCTTATCATATGTGAAACTCGTTTCTGACGTCCGTACGGATTCGTATGACTCCGTAACTACTCCATATGTGTGTTAGCCAATTGTATGTGCAAAAGATGGAGCGGTAGATGTTGCTGAATCCAGGAGCCCGGATTTAAAACGGTTCGCCCATGGAAGAGCCAAGCCCCGCCGTCCAGATACTCCTTTCTTGACTCGGCGAGCCGGTAGCAGTCATTCAAGGTTCCCATGTGGACGCTCTTCTGCCGCAACCACCGCCGCTGCTCCCTGCTCGCCCATCCAGCGCCTGGGGCCTATCTCACTGACCATCAGTGATGCCTTCCATGGTCGCTCCCAGCAGCCCTGTACGAACTCCCACTCTTAGGAAGAACATCTATCGATGACCCCCCCCTGGCCAATCGATCGTCTAAAGCAGTAGCACCAAGTATTTGTATAATTATATGGAGTACAGCCTCCTTCGGAACGCGCCTCCTCCCTAGCCGTGATCCAGGTACATTCCCGGGGCATTCCTGATGGTCTACCCGGCCCACTGCCACCTCTTCCGCTCACCCTGGGGTTAGCAGAGCCAAAAGTCGAATGCATCTGCAAGTCGACGTCAGGATTCCTGGATTTGTTCCAAGGCAACCCAGACACCAGCTCAACAGTGCGTCCACCGCGGCTGCCACCATTTGTACGAATAAACTCACTCAGCAAATCATGTACTTGTCTCACCCAATTGGCACTATCTGACAACCAAATAACGTCCATTCCCACTTGGGGATACGACAAGTATCAATTAAACCTCTTCAAACTGTATATACATACGGAATCCGCTGGTCTCCGGAGAGGGCCCAGACGGTTCCCTCACCAATAGCCCCGGGCATCATCGGATTCCCGACTATAAACCAAATCATCTCAATCGTATTCGTAGTAATCCGCTTCGTATGCCATCGTATGGGCACATATTAATGGTTTCCTCTCCTGCTAGCCACTTTAGAACCTTTGGGGGTTATACTTCCCATTCAGAGTTGTAGCACGATCTGTGATCGCTACTCCCCAATCTATAAACTTTGTCCGTCGATAGATGAACAATGGCCCAACATATAATTGCCATGTAGACTCCTCCGGATTTGTAGCCGTAGAGCCGTGGCTTTCGTTTACCTCCGTGGCTCGTTCCAATGGTATGTAATTGCGTAATCTTGAAAGGCAGTTTGGACTTCCATAGCCGCAGCTGAAAACTGCGTCCAGCATCCGTAGTACTTCCGACGTAATTATTGCCTTTGCCGGTAAATTGAAAGAGCTTCAACCTACTCGGCTCTGTTAGCCTCGATCATATGTAAATCCAATGGAGAAATGATAATCGTCGGTAGGCGCATCGTGAAATATAGCCTTATCGATTTCCCGTTGTGTTTGATTTTTCGAAGATTAACGCGATCAGGGGTGTCGTCAATTATAGCTTCGCCAGCACTTCATGCTGGATTGACTTCCGTCAATAGTATCTGACTCGTCTCATAAGTTCGCATACGATTGCACTCATCGAACAAAGTTGTAGGGAATGTCTGGAGTACGGCTGGTTTCGGCATTGCCGGTGACGGGTCTCAGAGAGTTACTTCGGCTCCGGAATCATTCCTGTAATCGTCAATTGACACAAGTGGATGGTAACTTATCCGATCTCATGGCATTCGCGATTGGTAGCCTTTAAGTTCTCATATTACGAAATCGTCGAGGTTGACTTCGACTGACTTGGTTGCGGACGCGTCTCTGGCCGAATGGCCTCCGGAATCAACTCGAAATTATCTCTACTACCGTCAACCTCAATTGGGTGTACTTATCAAGACTCTCTGCTTCTGCAATTGGTAGCTCCGAAATTCGTTTGATTTCCTGTTCGGATGTGATGCGACGCATCAAAAAGAGGTAATTCATGAAATTCCGTAAGCGAAACGTATGAAATTAATTCAGAGCGATAATAGTGTAAGAGCGTACAGCCGTGTACAGCCTCGTATAAGAGTATAAGAGTAGATACGGTTGCAAATATGGATATATGAATATAATAGAGTAGTATGTTGGTAAAATTATCGCTAGAGTGCAATTGCACTCACGCGAAGTGACTATATCATGGGCGGTTACCCGGCCGCCATTACAGTGTCAGGGTTTCAAGGCTCGGAGTTCTAGGGGTTATATAAAACAAAACGGGAGGATACAGTGATCGCGGGTACTGTGTAACAAACTAGAGACTCGAAATCCGGAATCACAGAAGTGAACAGAGGTGGGGGCCGAAGCTATTGATTGTTTTGTAGACTAGAGAACGAGTGAAGAACAATCCTATCCTCCGCGAATCCAGCATCCTTATATACAGTTAGTGTTGGCAACGAAGCGGATTGGTCCGAGTCGGATCAAACCCAGGCTAGGTTCGTGAGGGGTTCGATTCGAACGAACCCTGGCCACCAATGGTTCGATTCGCCCGGCCACGAATCAAACCATGCTTCTTGGCGGTTTGTAAGCGCTTCGTGATGGATCCGAGGTGAAGTTCGTGGAGCGTGGAATGGCCAAGCTAGGTTTCATTCAAGCTCATACGTGCTGTTATGCGCTTCCATCGTGCAATATCATCGCCATCAACTCACAGTCAAAGTGATACTAAGAATGCGATGCGATGCGACGCAGCGACCGGTTGGATCATACAAGCTCATACAAGCTCATACAAGCTTTCTCAAGCTCATACAAGGGTCTATGTGCTTTATTGTCGCCAACTACGAGTGCGATGCGACATCGCGACGCCATGAACACGCAGCAGTCAATTCATTATATACTGTCACACACTTGATTCACAAATTTATTGATAACTATACTAAGGTAGATCTTGGATGCACTTCGAACAGCACTTGGACGCGATCGAGCCGGGCTGGTACTTGCCTGGCTGGAGATGATAGAGCTGGACTGGCTTTCGGCTGGCTGGAGATGATCGAGCTGGACAGGATCTGGCTGGCTGACGGCTGGCTAGACGCGGTCGAGCTATGATGGCTCTTGACTCGCTGGAGATGATCGAGCTTGGATGGCTCTTGACTGCCTAGAAACGATCGAGCCGGGGCTGGCTGGAGCCGGTTGAGCAGGGCTGGCTATCGACTGGCTGGACGCGATCAAGCCGGGGCTGGCTGGAGCTGATCGAGCTGGGCTGGCGTTCGACTGGCTGGGCGCGATCGAGCCGGCGCTTGCTGGAGACGGTCGAGCTGGGCTGGCTGGAGACGGTCGAACTGGGATGGCTCTCGACTGGCTGGACGCGATCGAGCCGGGCTGGCTTGGGACGGTTGAGCTGGGTTGGCTCTCGGCTGGCTGGAGATGATCAAGCTAGGTTGGCTTGCGGCTGGCTGGAGATGATCGTGCTGGACAGGATCTCGGCTGGCTGGACGCGACCGAGCCGGTGCTGGCTGGAGACGGTCGAGCTGGGCTGGCTGGAGACGGTCAAGATGGGCGGGCTCTCGGCTGGTTGGACGCGATCGAGCCGGGGCTGGCTAGAGACGGTTGAGCTGGGCTGGCTCTCGGCAGGCTGGAGATGATCGAGCTGGGCTGGCTCTCGACAGGCTGGACGCGATTGAGCCGGGGCTGGCTGGAGACGGTCGAGCTGGGCTGGCTGGAGATGGTCGAGCTGGGCTAGCTGGAGACGGTCGAGCTAGGCTGGCTCGAGACGGTCGAACTGGGCTGGCTCACAACTGGCTGGACGCGATTAAGCCGGGCTGGCTGGAGACAGTCGAGCTGGGCTGGCTGGAGACGGTCGAACTGGGCTAGCTCTCGACTGGCTGGACGCGATTGAGCCGGGGCTGGCTGGAGACGGTCGAACTGGGCTGGCTCTCGACTGGCTGGACGCGATTGAGCCTGGGCTGGCTGGAGACGGTCGAGCTGGGCTGGCTCTCGACTGGCTGGACGCGATTGAGCTGGGGCTGGCTAGAGACGGTCGAGCTGGGCTGGCTCTCGGCCGACTGGCTGCTCACGCCTGAACGAGAAAGTTAAAACTCATACACGCAAGTAAAAGCTTCTATGAGCGATGACGATACTTAGCATAAGGTTCGCGAACCGGTTCCCACGAACCCCAAAATTTGACTATAGTTCGTGGCAAACCTCGAACCAAATTGGTTCAAATGTACCTCGGTTCGATTTGTGCCAGAATTGACAAACCCTAACCCTGATCCGGTTCGAGCGAATCGAACCGGTTTGTCAATTTTCTCAAACTAAAGTGATTCGTTGCCAACACTATATACAGTTACCGCGACCGTCGTCACCTTTGCTCACTCGTTCTGAGATAGATCCTAACTCCACCCAACTATGTACGCAACCTTTTTAGTCCGCGGCCTACGCCATATCCATCACACCATATTTACAACGCAACCAACGAAACCTGATTCCAACCAACGAAACCTGCTTTCCTTCGCATTCCTGTATCTCAATCATCGATCCATATTCCTCTTCCGATCCTCACTCGAAACAACCGTGACACACTGGCAATTGCCTCGAGCATACTCAATACATACTGAACTCATCCGCACTCATCTTACCATACCACCATGTTGGACCAACATCAGATACGTGTTTTTGTTACCAATCGTCTGCTTCGAGCATTCAAGTCAATCACTAGATGAAATGTGGGATATCACACATGCCATTTGGTTGAAATTCTCTGAAGGCCACACAATGAATGATGCAAATTGGAAGCTACAAAACACAAAACATATGAACACCTGTGATCGCCTTGTGTAATACCGGAAGCGTCACTTCAGCGTTATCCGGTCAAAGAGTATACGTACTAAATTCTGGACTGGTTTGATTGTAGGTTAGGAGCTTCACTCGGGATGTCGAAATCACTCAAATATTTTGAATAAAAAGAATAGGCTTTCACAAATACTGATGTTGTTATGGCTTATTGTCCTCGCTGGGAAGGTTGATGCCTTTCTACCCTCGAAGCACCAAGGTCTTAATACCTTCGTCTTCCTTTCTAACAAATACTTCTATCTACGTTTATCTCTAGAGCACCAGCACTCCAACCGCCTTCGGACCTCCATCGAACCAATGCTTGTGCCATTGCAACCACCACAGCCTCCATCTCTCGATCCTCTATCATCTTTATTGTGATTGAATTATAATCAGACCATCAGAATTCTGTATTACATGAAGCTCACGTTCTTGTGCCTCTGGACCAGTGGTATTCTGTTGATCTGATGACCTCCAGACGAATTGGCCTCTTTCATTACAGAGCAGCTTTGCTGTTATGAATCGGCACGTATTCTTGGGCCTTCGGCAGTAGTTGTCTTTTGGCTGGCGCCATTCAGTTGTTTGCTGGCTGTCCGTTTGTCGTCAGCTTCTTGCCGATGCCATTCAGCAGTTTGCCGGCTGCCTGATTGTTGTCGGCGACTCGCAGCCAAAGCGACAGCAACCATTGAATAGCCATCATTGCTTATCGAAGGTGTGGGTGCTTGTTTGGTGGCTTTCCACAATGTGTGGCTCTGGCATCCGTGACCACTGATAGTCGATAATACCCAATCATGGAAATCACGGGTGATCGTACCTGACCCAGCTGTGAATTTGCTAGGGGTAAAACCTTGATTGTTAAGGTTTGATGCTCAAAATTAGCCTACTGCCTTGCAACAGAGGTGCTTGTAGGTGTCCATCTCTTCTATACCAAAGCAGGCAACCGGCATGAAACCCCTGTTGTTGGTTGCAGATTCTGAACCTATACTGACAATTAACCATACATCTGAATATACAATACCATCCAGAGCTGGGAAACTCTGATTATCCAATTGCCTATCTTAGTCAGGTGCCTTGCTATTGGAAGAGTGCTGCATGATTAGATGTGATCCGGGCCCTGCCACGACCTGCAGGTGTTGCTGCACTAATGCCTGGAGGTTTTGGAGTGGTGCTCATGACAAGAATTGCAGGCTTGGCAGGCGTTAGGGACAGAAACTCAATTACTTTGGATGGTACAAACAACTGGTTGGGTGAAGTGATGTATAGTTGTTTGTCTGCTTCAAGACTAGTGGTCTCAAGCCTGCCTGTCATATGGCATGGAATTTTATCTTGCTGGAGGGGTGTGCAATTGAAAAATTGGGTCGGTTTTATGACCCCAGAATGAATGCAGCATACCATTCACCATCCACTTGTTGTACCATCGACAATTCGCCACCACTCATCGCACCCCATCTACCATTCACCATACACTCATCGCACCTAAACAACCATTCACCATGAATTTATCATACCATCTACCATTCGCCATACACTCATTTCACTCTATCTACCATTCACCATTCACATGTCGCACTATCTACCATTCGCCATACACTGGTCATACCCCATCTACTATTTACAATACATTTGTTGCGACCCATCAACGGCGGATACTGTAACAACAGTTACCTGTATGAGTCATCAGGCAAAGCAGTTTTTATGATTGTAATGCACACTATGTAGAAAGCGGATCTACACCACTACTGGACATGCTCAACTTTATCAAAACAATCACCCAGAGGCGTTTGTCAATATAAGAAGGGAAATTCATCGACTTGGAACAGAAGCAAATTGGAGATCTCATGAATCGCTAGATGAGCAAAGCAACAACTACTGAATGCAGGAGAAACCGAGAGTGCCCAACAGTTCATACCAGACCAGCACACCTCTGTGAGCATTCCCATACACGAGCTCCCTGAGAAACTCAACAACAGATGTCAATCTGCCAAGAAAGTCACCCACACAGATGTATAAAGAGAGATGGCAGGTGGGTATTTGCTGGGACAGGCTACGAGCCTTGATGACAAACACCCGAAACCGAATTGGAATCTGTGTCACCCATTGTCAAATACATTCAATTCTCAACAAGCCTTTGCTCTGGCTATACAAAGCAAACCTCAGGTAAATGACTATCAGCGGTGCAGCGTGGACGATCTCTGTACAGCGTCATTCCACACAGTATCCGAGATTGAGGAGCTGCTGAGATGCCTTGACTTCGGACTGGAAGCAGAGAGTTGGCGTCAGGCCCCTGGCAAATATGGCATAACATATGGCAGGGATATTTTCAAGTGCATCCTGTTACTTTTAAGGCGTTTACCGTTTGCAGAGCACCTGAATTTTCCACCGGTGCAGCTGTACGATTCAGCTCATCATTTTCTCTGTAGTAAAATGAACTCAGGAGAGTGGTGGTGGGAAACTCAGAAGCAATTACCCGACAGAGTAACAAATGCGACAATGATCTTGTCCTCCAACAAATTCTATCTCAGGCATTTTTCTGGCGATAAAAGCGCCGGGCTGCTATATATGTATACAGGGAATGCTCAGAATGATGTTCGTCGTGCAGCATCAAGGCAGGCCTGGATTTTCAGGTGATTCATTCCAGTTCGACCGAAATGTGCAGCTGACATACACTCTTCATGGTACCATGCAATCCATTCCAGTTATGAGTGGAATTGTTCCGAAGCTTGCAAACGTAGCTGCTACCCATTGCTAGCAGTATGGATGAGGCATACCACGCAGATCTCAACGATCACAATGCTGGTCAGAGGAGCATGCCCTGCCTGTGAAATACCCAAAGAACCTGAGATGAGCCATGGGAAAAGATTTCGCAACTGGGATGCTCGATGTATGACTCGCTATCGAAAGTACCTGGAGGAGAATTGTGTTGACCTATTGGACGAGGTGCATCTGCAACCAACTGAAAATCTCTTCTGGGATTATGTTTTGTACAATGTCTATCGCCATTGGCAACCAGATACACGTTACCAACTCCATTTGGGGATCGCAAAAGATCTCTTCCACTGGTTATTGGAGTACCTCATCCATTGAGGCTTGAAAGCTGAATTTGATGCCCAGTTCACCTTAGTTCCACACTACCTGAACATTTGGTATTCTCTAAACCCTTTGATGCTCTCAAGAATAGATCCTGGCATGGCAAGAAAATCTGTGGAATAGTCAGCAGTCTGTCAGCAGTATATGCTGTCCGACTTTTCTGCGTCATTGCAGGGAAAACAATTTCAGAAAGTTTATCTGAGACGGAGAGAATAAAAACCATTCGGGTACTGATCAGATTTTTCTGACCATCCAGCCAGCGAATGTACTCGGATATCTCATTGGAATACCTCAACTGTCAAGCGTTCAGGGTTCGGTATCCAGAGTTCAGAGCTCGAGGAAATGGAGGTAATATCAACCGGGAGGCGGGTGTTCGAGGAATCCAGGAGTAGCCTGAAGGTACGAAACGAGGACTGCATGCAAGAGACTCCATCCAGACGCACCGAGTGTGAAAGAAGTGAAAGCCGAAGCTAATTGATTGTTTTATCGACGAGAGAACGAGTGAAGAAAGAAACTTATTCTGTGCTGAACACCTGGCTTATATACAGTACTTCACTGGTTCATAATACATTCAAACTCCGGCATTCATTGTACACCACTTGTGAATGATTCCGTCGTTTTGTGACTCGAAACCTGATATTGTTCTCATCATGCTTTAGCCTCTGTTTGATACATTATTTCTTTTTCGTTGTGTGTTAGCCTCCATTCAAAACCTGATTTCGTTCGCGTTGTACTGTGCCATCCGGTTGAAACCTGATTTCATTCTTGTCGTAATTGACATTGTATATTTTTCACCAATTCCACTCCACCACCAATCATCACTTAACTCAGCTGTTACAGTACCACCCGCACTCCAATACCGTGTACCTACAAGGTTCACGACCCCGGCTTGCCAAATGGTTCGGTGTGAAAGTTGTCAATAGCCTTATATCCATTGACGTTGGCCATGGGCTCCCAACTGCACTCGTCGTACTCTCTCGACTTCACAGGATGTTGTAATTGTTTTCCGAACACCGTTGTATTGTCCACCTGGTCATCTTCGTACTGCTCTTCCCCTTCAACTATTACCGGTGGTGGGGGTGCTTGTTTTTGAACATAGAGAGGATCTTGAGTAGCGTTCTCCAACAGCGATATCGGTTGGACATTGTGAATGAGTAGCTCATTGGGTTGTTTAATTTGATAGGCCCAGGGACTAATGTCCTCGATAATCTTGTCTGGCGCTAGGCCTTTCCAGTCGAGTTTCTTGCTTGGTCGGATTGTCGAGATACCATGGGCATACAGCCATACTCTATCGCAGACTCCCATTGGCATGCCGACCCTACAGAACTTGTTGGCCTGTACAGATGTTATGGCTTGGGCTCTATTGATTTCTGCCCTCGGTTACCTGAGAAGTTACTGCATCTGTTGGGCCATCTGCTGGGCATTGACTTCGCAAATATTGTTACAATCTTTGATTGCGTGTTGCCAAAAGGCCATTGGTGGATAAAATCTGTGGTTGCTGTAGAACGCTGAGCAATTCGTCGTTTCTCAGGTATAGTGTTAGCAACGGTTCCAAATTACGGGTCCGGGTCGGTTCCGGTTCTGAACTGCCAATGAACCAAACTGCCCAATCACAGGCAGTTAAAAACTGGAACCGAACCGTAACCCGCCGGGTTTTGGCGGGTTTCTTCTCTATAACTATCGCTCCAATTAAGTATTTGAGTTCTGATTGGATCGCGACATGTTCTATACATAGATTATGCAGTTTTTGACGCTCTTTCACCTCCCACTCTCCGATTTGCGATACCATTAGTATTCGTTGACTCGCTGCGAAAAACAGTCGATTTTGACCGCATTTTCGGCTTTATTTCACAGCGACTCAACAAATACTGATTGTATCGCAAATCTAAGAGCGGGAGGTGAAAGAGCGTCAAAAACTGCATAATCTATGTATAGAACATGTCGCGATCCAATCAGAACTCAAATGCTTAATTGGAGCAGAAAAGCTGTGATTATTGCGGCCGATGAAAAATGAGGCTCTGCTGAAGGTGAAACAAGCCAAAACCCGGTAGGTTACGGTTCGGTTGCGGTTTTTAACCACCTGTGATTGGGCGGTTTGGTTCCTTGGTGGTTCTTGAACCGCCCCGGGGCCACGGGTCCGGTTCTGAACCTTACTGCGGCCAGGTAACCCGGACCCATTGCTAACACTACTCAGATATGATTGGTAGCTGCGAATTGCATCAATGGTAACGACTGGACCCAATTGTGCTGCTGGCAATTAACCAAGTTTCGGAGATACCGTGCCATTATGGCATTGACTCATCCAGTTCGACTGTCGGTCTGAGGATAAAATGTGGTAGACAGCCTTAGTTCAATTTCCAATCTATTGCAGGGGTGTTTTCAGAATTCCGAAGCAAATTGCAGCCCTCGATCGGACACTATTATTTCGGGTAGTCTGTGCAGTCTGAACACTTCTTTAATGTACTTATCTCCCAGCTTCTTTCCATCTACATTGTCAGTAGAGGGTACTGAATGTCGCATCTTTGTTAGACGATCGTCGACTCCCTATACTGCATTGAAACGTTCGCTTTCTGGCAGTCCGACTAAGAAATCCATGCTGAAGTCTTTACATTGTTGCTCCGGTACTTCTAACTGTTGTAACTTGCCATCAATTTGTTCATGGGTTGCCTTGCAACATCGGCAGGTATGGCAGTTTATTATGTAGTGGTCCACATCGTTTCTCATTTGGTTCCAGGAATGGCTTCAGCTTATAAGGTCATAAATTTTTGCTCATCCTGAATATCCCACAACTGGAGAATCATGGCATTCCTGAATCTGCTTGAGCTTGTCCTTTTCTATAGGTAGGATTTGTGTTTCAGAAATTGCCAGCGACTGATTCTTAGGTGTACATAGACCTGTGTTACTGTCGTATGCGCAATGCTGACATATGTCTTTTATCAATTTCCGTATCTCTTCAGAGCTTAGGGAGTTGTCATCCCCGTTCACTGTTTCTTTGAATGCCACAATTGACCAATTGCGTATCTTCTTGTCAAGGTTTTCTGCATTGAGTACGATTTGTTTGGTTTTTTCTGCCCACTTTTTCACAGGATTGTCTCCTGGTATTCCGGAAAGTGTATCTGGTTTTTGACCTAGCTTTTCTGGCGGGTAAACTGTCTTGAATTCACACCACAAAAGAAATTTGGACCAACAGGTCTGCCTTCGATTGAACAGTTTCAATATCATGTAGTACTCCAGGTACTGGTGATCGGTAAGAATTTCAATCAGATGTGCTGAACCTTTGCATTTGGGCCTCCATTGTTCCAGGCTTTGGACTATCACCCCTAATTTTTGGTCGTAAATTTCATAATTTTCATCTGCGGATGAATGGGTTTTGGAGAAAAAGGCAACCTGGTGCTGGACTCCTTGGTCGTCGTATTGAGAGACGACTCATGCGGACACGTACCTTGAGACGTCGGTAACGATAACTAACGCCTGTTCATAATCCACATGGGCTTGTTGTGAAAACTTGCTTGAGTTCGGCAAATGCTCTTTTTTGATCATGTCCACAGTGAAAAGATACTGACTTTTTCGTAGGATTTGTTAGCGGTTGTACCAGACTGCTGTAGATCCATATGAATTGTCGATAGAAGTTGACAATGCCCAAAATGGCTTGGACTTCAATGAGTTTCTCCGGTACTTCCCAATTGTCGATGGCTTGGACATTCTCCTGATCCATTCTGATTTCATTCACTCCGACAATTAACCCTAGGTATTTGACTTCCTCCTTATGGAACTTGCATTTTTCTGCTTATTGATAGAAATCTGCTTGCTGAAGTGCGGTCATGACTGCTTTGACGTGAACTTTGTGTTCACTCAAATTATCTTGGTAAATATGAATGTCATCCAAGAAAGCTGTGCAGAAAATATCAAAGAATGGTTGTAACGTATTATTGATTAAATCTTGAAATGACGCCAGGCATTGGCACGTCCAAAAGGCATAACTACGGATTCAACAAATCCATAGCAGGTCCTGCAGGCTGCATTCCACTCATCACATTTGGCGATTCTAATTATAGTATACATATCGCAGACATCTAACTTGGTGTAACAGCGGGCCTTTGAGAGCGTTAGCAGGATTTCTTGTATCAGTGGTAGGGAGTATCAGTTCTTTATTGTTTCTACATTTAGGCCTCAGTAATTGACACAGTCTTAGGCCTCCTCCTGGTTGTGGAGCGAAGAGTAGTGAGGCTCGGCAGGATATTGAAGATGACCAGATGAATCCTTTGGACATGTTCTTTTCTATCAATTTTTTTTAAATCTTGTAGCGGTTCTAGGGATAAGATGTAAATGGGTCCAAACGGCAGTGTGAACCCTTCTTGCTAGTCATTTTGCTGGCCATAGAACTGGTGCAGTGGTAGCATTTGCATGACTACCATGCCAAACAGGGGTAGGAACCTAGGATACTCTTTGGGGATGACTTCTTCGAGAGGTTATTCTTGTAGATTTTTCACTTCGAAGGTGTTATTGATTTCCTATAATGTAACGGTATAAACTTTGAGCCCTTCCTTCTTCATTCTTTTCATAAAGGGTGAGGCAGCTACTGCACGGATGTCGAGTCAGGGTTTCCCCAGATCCGTTGTTGCGGTATGATATCCCTATACACATGGACTCGAATGGTTTTGGCAATGTTGTTGGAAGGAGCTGCCTTCGAAATCAATCCTGCAACTGTGAAATTATATTGTTACAGCGTGATGTTGTGACCATGGTAGCCCGAACTCTATTGGATGATGTCTTCTTGTTCATACGAACGCTGGTAAGTGCATCTAATGTCATTGTGTTCCCATGCTCAACTTGGCCATGGTTGTAATGGTTTCTGATTTGTTTGGCCTTCAATGGATAACCTCTAACTCTCTTGACTCTCGTAATTCCTTCTCTTTTAATCGATGATGGTGAACAAAAACAGTATCTACAAATCCTATTCCCAGAGCTTTGCAGTCAATTAAAGCATGCGTATCAATCTACCTCTCTCCAAATTTCAGTGAACATTTCACAACAAGATGCTTGCTTCAAATTAATCACTCTTTGATTTCTGCGCTACTGATTGAAAACAGCGATATTCCAACACCATATTTATCAACTGTAGACAAAGCAGATTCATGCCCAGTGTAATGGCTATCCTGATTGCACTGCCATAAACTTATCCCGACTCAACTTCTTTTCCCAAATCTGGGTTCATTTCATTTCCTCCTTTAATTACAGGTGTTACCTCCAACTGTCTTGATGCTGGTTTCAATTTTCTCAGTCATGATTGCCATGAAAAGCCTGCTATCCCGACAGTACATACAAAGTCCTCCTTTCCTTCTTCGCTTGTGTTCTTCCAGAGTGATCCACTTCCCTTTGACTGCCGATTGATCCATCTGAACGGGACCATGTTTTCTTGCTACCGTTTTTGCCGGTACTGATTCTGTGGTTGATAGGGTAGGTATACTGTTGTTCGCGGTTTCAGATTTCTTGAATACGGCTGTCTATCTTCGTGATTTTTTTTCTGCAGCTCTAACGCGGATCTGTGAATTTCTCTTTGTGCAGAGTTTGACAAATTGTGTATGGCCTTCCGGAATGTTGCAATATTGTAGTGGGGAGTCTATCCGGACAGTCCCCGGTAACTGTTCCCAGCGGTTAATATAGCAGCGGATGCGCCTTATAATGCCAACGCACAACAAAAATAATCAAATATTTACCGTTGATGGTGCAAGAGGAATAAGTGACAATATAAGTCCCATTCAGAGCAAATTTAGCCGAAATGATGGATATCAGTATCAGAATCCTGATGACCGCCAGACCGCAGTTAGGTGGATGAGATAAAATAAGTACCTGCCAAACTGCGACCAAACATGATAGTACCAATCTACAAAACCAAAAAGCGGTGATGACAGACCTATTTTCACGAAGATTTGCTGATGAAGTTTGTAGTACCACCACGGCCGATTCGCCTCTTGAAGCCTGTAACTGATGACCGCCGGGGTAGGCTCCGATGGCCGCCGGAATCAAAGATCGCTTGGAAATTTTTGATGTAGAGTGTCAATCAGTTCAATTTACTGTAACTCTTTCTATCACTAGCATTGAAGAAAGTTTTTAACATTTTCCTACAACTCTGCGCGCTTCCTCTACTAAATTAGCCGCTGGGAACAGTTACCGTGGACTGTCCGGATAGACTCCCTTGTAGTGAATCTATCATTTCTCCGGATAAGCCTTGCCTTAGCATATTTGCTTGTGCTGCTTTATTCAAGTCAACATCCGGCACCCATCGATGAAATTCTGCGTAATACTGGGAACATGTTTGGTCATTTTATCGAAGCAAAAGGAGTTCTCAATTGGCCGTGGCTCATGTGTCTTGATCTCTGAAGGCTACCTGTAATACGTCCAATAATTTTTTCAATAATGGGAGGTTGAGGTGACCTGTAATTCTGCTGATGTATGGCTGGATCTGATTCAATACCACGCCTTCTAGCCGATTTACTGCATATCGCATCTTGGACTGTTCATCGAAGAATCATGTTGGTTCATCTGCAACCTTCATTCGTAATTGTGCCATTCTTCCTCAGAGTGCTATCCTATCTGTTCCCAAGAATCGGAAAATTTTGCTACCTTTATGTCCCCTGTTCATGCTACTAATACCTGCAAGTGCATGTACTCTTTTGACCTGGTCCTGATATTTGATTGTTTGTTGTCCACAGATCCTTAACTGTTCTTCTGTATCTTCTGATTACTGTCCAAGGTTTTCCGTCTCTTTTGGTGCTCTGTTTCCCAATCATTGTTCGAGGTTGTGGACTTTTTCTTTCGGATCTCTGTGATTTCATTCCGGGGCTCTTAATTTCGGTTACGTAAGTGGCAGCTCCTGTTTCTGGTTGTTCAGTTCCCCAAAGAGCTATTTTCCCTTGGCCAATAACTCTGATATTTGTGCTTCCGCTTGTTTCACATATTGCGGTTGCTTTAACAATCCGTTCGAGCTCCTGGTTGTCGGTAACGGAGCAGGGGTGTAATTCCGATGTTGATTGCTTGGATATGTTCCCAGAAATGTTCTTTGTCCATTATCTCTGTATTTGCGCATGTTACGTTTTCCAATTCCAGTTACAGTTCTCTGGTCAACATTACATTGTGGGCTGTTCTTGAAAATTGTCATAACATCTTGTCAGTTTTGGAATAGTGATTGATATAGATATTTGTTGATTTTCCAACTGAATGTTTGTGCTACTTCAAGGCTCTCATCACAGATGTGCCTCTAGGTATTGCATTTCAAGTATATCCAGCAGTCATTGTTACAGGGAATTTCGCACCAAATACACATATTTGGATTTCAGCACATTAATACCCTATGGCCAATCGCTGCCAATCTTTTTTGTTGATTAAACAACACTCTTCGATTGCTTTGATGTTGCCTAAAATGGCGTATTTCCGTGCTGTTGGGCTTGAAACCAAGGCAAGATTGATTTGACGTCGATAATCCAAAGTAAACAAAGTATGCCATCATGATCCTCAATGCAATCAAAAGAACTGTCAAATTGTATTATGCCGCAGTTGCAGGTAGGGGTTACGGCCCAATCCTCAATTGTTCCCCAGTGGCAGTGGATGGTTGCATTTGGATAATTGTGGTCTAGGTCTCCATTCTCCTCTGAACAGTAGGAAAAAACAAATACCGTCGCTGGTGCTTTAATCCTTGCTCATGTATTTTGATGTGGCACTGGTTGCCTAAAATATCTGGATTTGTAGGTCTTCGAAAAGTCCACAAGCAAGATACACAGATGTTTCTTGAGTAAGATTGGATGACTCATCCATTTTGGAAATTGCTTGCTGATTGTAAAACTGTGCAGGATGTGTTGCAAATGGGATGAGAATAATAGCAACCTAAATGGTGTGGATAACGGGACATAAAATAAGAATCCAGCTTATAGAATCGATTTTAGACTCGTTGTACTATTGAGGGTTCAGGGCTCGGTATCGAGGGTTCTGGGTTCGAGGTTTTGGGGGTTATATATACTGGAAGCCGGGTGGTGGAGGAATCCAAGTATAGCCTGTAGCTATGAAATGAGGACTGTATACAGGAGACACTATCCAAAATGACCAAGTGTGAAAGAAGTGACAGCCGAAGCTAATTGATTCTTTTATAGACGAGAAAAATCAGTGAAGATAGAAACTTATCCTCCACTGAACACCTGGTTTATATACAGTAATTCATTCATTCATAATACATTCGAACTCCTGCTTTCTTTGTTCACTGATTTTGCACAATTCCGTCATTTCTTGACGCAAAACCTGATTTCGTTCCAGTCATTCTTTTGCCCCCATTTGACTCTTCATTTCGTTCTCGTCGTGCTGTAGTCTCCGTTGGAAACATGATTGCGTTCCAGTCGTGTTTAGCCTGCGTTTGAAACCGGATTCCATTCTTGTTGTACTTAATCTGTTACAGTATTCCCCCATCAACACACCACCACCGAGCGTCACCCAACACAGCTGTGATATCGAAAATGTTCTCCAAAGCTGTTACAGGTGCAAACGTATTGTGACTCCTCAGCATGTAACCGAGCCTCGGACAAAGCATTGTGAAAGCAACGTACAACCACTGGCAGCAAACGCAAAGGGGTGGCAATAGAGATGCTGGAATGAAAGCTGGCTGCGGAGATTTATGATATCACAACTGGGCAGCGGAGAACATTTGACACCTACCTGAAAGAAGCGCAGCTGTGTATCACTGCATGGAATGCCCGGACGTAGCCGTCAACAATGGTATGACTCATTGCATAGCTCCACAGAGCATCCACAGACCAGCTAGTCTGGTTTGGCCAGTTGTTTGAAGAAGCTCAGGACTACCTGGAACTCATGCTGTGTCCCGAAGCTAGCTGTAGAACAACATGCAAGTTTGCTCGAGAACTTGAATGAAAATATCAGGTTATCATGACTGCCATGTTTGGTGCATCCATGATCACTGGCGCTGCCAGTCAGGAGTACATGTGGCACCAGATGGAAGATAAGAAATAAGCACCACATCAGTTGGAGTAGTGCCAACATAAGATTGACCGGCATCTTGTGATAGTGGATTCCATGGCAAGCAAGGCAGCTCAGGCTGCTTTTCATCACACCATCATGGAGAAGCACCTGCAGTATGATCAGAAATGTGACTCAAGAAAAGTTCCAAATGTATGGAAGGAGCTAACTCTGCAATTCTATCACTTTGGAAAACTGAAAATGCAGCTCTTCTGTCATTACCGCAAGTTCATCACCAGGATGGGTGCTAGCAATAATGTTTCATCCAAAATCACAGAGCACTTGCACATTTCGAATGTCAATGAAGCCTACCATGCCAGCAATGGGGTCAACTATATGCCACAGCTTTTTCTGCACAATGATCGCTATACAGCAATAGTCTACATGAAACAACTTCCTCGGTGACTGGCATTGAATGGTTGGTAAGTCAAGGAGAGTACAGTAGTCCTTGATATGATGACAGGTTGAAAGCAACGGCAAGTGACCAGGTGCGTCCAGCAGAAAAGGATCGTTGCCGGCGAATCTGAACCTGTGATTCTACCCAGTTCACCCTCTCTTCAGCAGGTTAAACTTTCAACAATTGGGGTACTTTCACGGTCTTTAATGCGGATATCACTAGCTGATGCAGCTGAAACTTTCAATATTATGATATTGCCAGTACTGCTCAGGCGGCATCTGCATGAGATCTGGGGCCGTCATGCGGTCAGAGCGATCAGGGGCTGTCGAAACAAGCTCAAGGAAGACGCAACCATACAATCTCCCAATATGGTTGCTTTCTATATGTCACAATGTCATAACTCCCAGCAGCTGACCCGGATCCTGCTCGACAGCAGTGTTGAGGGTTCACCAGCGGGTGTGATGCATAAGCGGCCACTGCAGGTGATGCGGGTGCATGTGGGGAAAAATCAGGATCATGGACTCCACGGGCACCGCTTGAGATTTTCTGTTCTATATTTCCCCATTTTACAACTGACATGGACCTCGCTGTTCAGTGGGGTAATTGCGAGAACTTACGGCTGGCTGTTGCTGCACCCCACACATTTTCTTTCATCCCTTCAAACCTCTGTTGATAGACAAGCATTGCTGGAGTTGGCCATTGTCGTCCGTACACATTGTGAGCATTCTATAGGGTACTCTCAAGAAGTGAATGGGTTTGTCAGAGACGCAAAGAAATCAACACCATATGTTATTGCTCTGGAGAAAATTGAAGAGCCTTGCCACTTGGTCCCAGAGATCCAGGCAGCAACATGGAATGGTTTGGTATGGATTGCAGATAATCAAATAGTTTGCAATACATACTGGGATATATATCATGATGAAACACATATAGACAAAAGGATTGGAGCCATCGCTGCCATGTATCGTAACAAATGAGAGGAGTCTCATGCAGGGGTGTGTACAAAATGCAGCTGATGTATATAGACAATATATCAGTGTAATAATATCTACGGAAGTCTATTTACTGAAATATCTTATGATGATGCTTGAAGTAGGAACGATGAATTGATAGCATGATTCATAAATGCAGTCACATATGATATCAATTGGCAGTCAGGGTTGGGGAGTGTCAGGGAGGCATGCAGAGTAGACGATATGCAGGTGCATATTTGTGGACCTCCCAGGAATTGGAAGAATTGCTGTCGGATGGTTCTGTGAGATTGTGAAAAGTTCACCGGTGCACTGGACACAGCCTGGAGCGTATCGGAGTATGTTGAAATGCTACGTGCATGTTCGGGAGCCTTCTAAGCCCTAAGGATAATTCCAGATGGTGCGTGCCATGCCAGGGAGGAAAATGCATTTTCCAGATATAGAAAACCACCATACTAGTAGATTGGAAGAATTGGAGGATTTGAAGAAATTGGCCCAAATTGGCGCATCTTGAGTTTCCCCTTTTCTTGATTCTTGTCTTCTTATGGATTTCGGCCTGGTACAAATTGCGTCGCGACAGATTTTACCTCATACCACTGTTGGTGGATTTGCCTGTGCACCAAATCCGTGGTGATATCAGCAAATCGGTTCCAATCAGTTGTGGGACTAAGGATGATATATGATATCTGTACAATGGTGTATGAATCTGGATCTTACATCCTCTTTATGTACATAGATATAGCTGCCCAGGAGGTCCATGCCGAGAGAGGATGATGATATAATGGTTCAGGTCACGCCTCAGTAGTTAGGGTTGTGGCTGCTGCAAGGCTGACAGTCGAGGCTGACTAAGCATCAACCTTAAGTTGACTCTGCATGGCTGCCATCGTACAATAGCAATTTTCCAATATATACACAATCATACTGAATCACTCTTCTTGTTTGCAACTATACTGACCTCCAATTGACACAACAGCCCATATAAAGCCTTACATGGCTATACTCACCCTTTCATCAACAAGCAAAAATCGTTTTTGCTGATGTTAACTCACTCATTTGATTAATATCTGCATCCTATTTATTTTTATATATCTGCTTTATATCTTATGACCATATGCTATCTGTTACCATTGGTGCCTGTCTATTATATTTAGATATTATTAATATCTTTATTCTCCATATTTTCAAACATGTGTTTTCATTCCGCAACTGAGTAGTTATTCCAGCACTTCATATAGTTGTGTCCTTGCAAACCAATATAACCATTTACTATTGATGCATATTTGTTTACCAATCCTCATATTATACAACTGTATCTGTAATACCATAATCGACATAGGAGTTTCTATATCATCATTAATGCAGGCTCACCAGGTTGTTCAGCATTGATTATGTTTGATCTCTTGACATCCATACAAAATTCATTTCCATTCTCTGCTTTGTTTATCAAATTTCTTCCTCTTATATAGCTATTGAAGTTATCTTCTGCATAGCCTAGAATACTTGATGTTCTCAAATTCAAAATTCTCTTTTATATCCACAATTCATGGTGGTAGTGGCTGAATGAATCCTTCTGCTATGCTGTCTGCAGTCCCTTTGAACAATCTTGATATGGATTTTACTGGATCGATATCTATATCCTTTGGTAGTCACACAGACTAAGCCCATTGGCTAACCACTTGAACTAACAGAATGACCCATGGGTTGTAACGACCATTGGAAATACCAGAGCAACCATGGAAAGACCTGACTATGGACTTTATGGTCGCCCTACCTGCCAGCCAGAGGTTCAATAGAATATGGATAGTGGTCAACTGCCTAACAAAAATGAAACTTTTGGTGAATTGTATGAATAGTGTGGATGCCACGAAGCAGGGCAAAATATTTGTCCATGAAGGATTCCGACCACAAGGACTGCCTGAAATAATAGTATCCAAACGAGGACTACATTTTGCTGCAGAGTTCTTGAAGCACGTCTGTACAAGACTAGCAATTGAGTGAATATTGTCACCTGAGTTTCACCCTCAGACTATTGGCCAAACTGTAAGAATCAATATGGTAACTAAACATTAGCTCCTAAACTTTAATTATTATCAGCTGAATATTTGTATCCAGTTTCTTCTATTAACAGAATTTTCAGCTAACAACAATATTTTGGAAATGACCAATTGCTTGGCATTTTTTGGTCACTATGACTTTCATCTGCAAATGACTTCTGGCCAACATCCAATTAATAATTCTAACACTATTCACAAGGTAACTACCCAGCGGATGGTCCAACAGATGGCTCAATATTTATGGGCACTCAGAGCAGAAATGAAAAGATGACTGACTGTACAGTCTGAACAAGCTAACAAGTTCTGAAGAGTCAGTACATAATTCAAAGTTGGTGTCAATGTATGGCTCAACCCATGAAACATAACAATACCCCAACAATTTAAGAAACTCATGTGGAAATGTATAGGACCGTACCACATCACCAATATCAGCAGTTTCTGGACATAATAAATTCAATTACCCAACCAGCTATATATCCAGCTTGACAAACCGATTTCTTGGTTGGAGAATGCTACTCATGAACTGCTCTATTATCCAAAGCATGAACTGCCACCACTGAAAATTGTGGACCGAGAACAGGAGTTCAAGGTTAAGCATGTCGATGACTACTGGCAGTTCCGAAGGCAACTGGGGTATGTTGAAAAGTTGAGAGGGTACAATGAATGTAGTTGGAAGCCTGCAATTGATGTTGATGCACTTCAAGCTATCGAAGAGTTTCATGCCGATCAACCTGGTAGGTCTAGGTCATGAACCTCATAGTCACTTGGCATTAGCGAGGGGGAGCTACTGTTATAGTTGTGCTGGATGTTAATGGCTGATGAAGTAATAATTAGTGACAAATTGTGGAGTCATCCATTGCAAGCAAAGAGTCAGGTTTGAAGTGGAAAGAATCAGGTTTCCAATAGAATGAAATTGGTTTCAAAGGGACAGATGCAGGACTTCAACAGAAAGAATCAGGTTTCAGGAAGAAGGTAGAAATTGTGTATATATGAAGTATAAAGATTGTAGGAAATCGAATGTATTATAGAATGGGTTGATCATGAATACAATCACTCTATATAAACCATGAATTTGGCAGAGAATAAGTCTTTTCTTTACTCGTATTCTTGTCTATCAAACAGTGAATTAGCTTGAGCCTTCACTTCACTCATATCCAGTGATTCTGGGTTGAATCTCTAGTATCCAGTCATCATCTATTGAGCAACTGGCAATTCTTAACTCATTAGCCTTCCTGCTTTCAATTTTGGTAATCTCTAGAACCCCTGGCCATGAACTATTGACATCAAAGCCCTGAACCCTAGGAATCAGAGCCATACACCATTGACATATTCAGTAGTCGTAGTGGTTCAGTTGATTGCGAAGGACCTTTCATACCAAGCTTCAAAATCAACCACCTTCAACTCAGTCTCACAACAGTACAAACTGGTACAGGATCGAGTACACACTGCACTGAACCCTATCATACCATTCCTTTGAATTCACAAACTGTACCAGACATTCTAGACCTATATACTGATATCCTGAACTGGTGTGTACCAGTACACTGCTGGTACAAAAACTGCCAGTACAATCAAGCATACAACTAAGAACACAGTTATTCATATTCAGGCATAGTACATGATTTGCCATGCACAAGTAAGCATCATCAAGTAATTATGCTATTCTCACATGCATAACCACTTCCTTTCTAGCCCGCACACAAGGTTAGTAGGCAAAAGTGTTACTACAATCATACCAACAGTATAATCTAGTATACCTGTATACTTTTGCATCTGTACTGCAGTATATAACACTCCAACTGTACCAGCAATTTCTCAAACTATACCAACCAACTGTTTGTCTGTACTGATATTTGCTGGAATACCGGTACGAACCAGTATACTGTTGCGAGGCTTGCCTGCCGCCATGGCCATGGCACTCAATAATCGAAATGCTGTCAATATGGACACACCGAAGGGAATGGGGTAGTACTACTAGCAGGGATGATGAGATGGTGAAAACAAACAGTACAAGAGCTGCTAGGAAGGTTAGCCACCCTGCTGTGCCACAGCGTGGGAAATGCAGCAGTTTAACTTAGCATTCGAATGCTCCTGCACAACATACTTCGTATAGACGGACAACATCTGTATCACAACGCGCCGCATCTATTAACCAAATAGTTTATTTATATGCGGCATTTTCAATCTTTGCAAAGGAAAGGTTAGATAGAGTACCTCTATACTACTGAAGAATGGACGACAGTGTGTCCGCAATACTGCTTTTGTTGCAAGATGAACCCCATTGCTAAATCTATCCATTAAACCCACTATCTCCCTGAACTAACATCAAGCTTCTCCTTGATAGCACCCCAGAGGCGAGGGCACACTGTCTCTATCGCAACAACCCTCGTCCAGTAGTTTGGATGCCATGTCAACTTTCCGTTTCGCTCGATCGTGTCACTCTTTACTTCCTTCCTTGGCTTTGCTTTAACGCCGATCCATACGAACTCAATCAGGCTTACTGGAAATGGGAGCAACTTTTCCCATTCTTCCCAACTAGAGAAAAAGTGTGACTCGGAATTTGAATGTTTGGGTGACACCGTAATCTGAATTGGGTAAAGAGCACATGTTTTCGCCTTTTCCTTGACGCGCACAACCACCGCGTCAATGGCAGCATAGTTGGTTGTATAAGGAATATAGAGCACCAATGGATGTTTGTCGAGGATAATTGTAGGGAATGCTGTTGGAAACATGACTCTGTGCATTCCATGGCTCAGGCCACTGATAGTGGGAATGCCCTGCTGTTCAATTGATACTAGAATACCCTGCTCAGCTATATAGCCGATCGATGCATGTGAATGGTCGATAATACGGATTGCTTTGACGTAATCATCGATGTTGCGTGTGTGCATTTGATGCAGTGTGAGGAAACGAGCCATTGCTTCCCTGGCAGCACCACATGTATACCTTCCTACCGCCCAGGTCTGACCGTCCGAGACCGAGTCCACTTCTTCAACGAAAAAGTAGCGATGGTCATCATTTGCGAGCAGTATTCCGTTGCCAGGTAAAGCATCTCCCAAGATACAGGCGTTCATGTTGGCACAGTGACTGGAGGCAGAAATTAGTAATATCCTTATCCAGGTATCTAAGTGAATCGTACTCATCCCACATCACCGGACTTATGGCCCTGCGATCCAGTATCGCTTTGGAGTTCTGTTGAACCTGGTTTCTGACATTACGAAGCACACCCGAAGACAGATTGATCCTGCCTTCCACAATACAGCCATCTAGCAGCAGTGGTACTGCACCCGTTATGTATTCGATTTCCTCGCGGGAATGCCCTCCTAAGTCCACATGGCTGTTCCGTTGCCACCAGAAGCTAAGTTCCTCCTACATCATCCGTTAGAATAATTGAATCGAAGGGCAACATTAAATTACCTTTGTCATTCCTCCAAATGTAGTGACGCGTATGAGGTTCGATTGTTTCTGATTTAGGGCGATATACGATTGATTGTTCGCGCTATTACTGAATACTCTCAGATTATTGTGTGAAGATTTGCGTAGCACATTTCGCAGTTCATCTTTATTCATGAATTCTGGGTCTGCAGGATCTGTTTGTAGGGCATTCATTTGGTCAACAATGAATATTACCCTTACCCTCTGGTGGCGGTAGATCGTCTGAAGAAAGAAGATGATCTCGGGGAGAGTTTTCATGCGGTCAATCTTTCGTAGGGTGACCAAATCGTCCGCCCACGTAAGCTTCATAGCATCCAGAAGATAGGTCTCCGGTTCGTCCAACCATGCTCGACAGTCCGGTAAAAAGAGTACACGGTGACCAGACTTCATAAGAAAGCATACAAGGGCTGCGAGGACGTGGGATTTGCCGTATCCCATAGTACCGTAGAGCCAAATTGCGGAAGCGCGTATCGGTTGCTTTATCACGGCCTCGACCTGGTGTAGTAATTCGCCGAATTTCCTGCGCGGCATGTAATGCCAATTCCCGTTGTCGTCGAATGCAAATCGTTCAAAGGGTTGGCGAATCGAAAGCGAGGGGAATGGAAGCTTGATAAGTTCCATGCCGGGAGTCAACAGCTTTTCCTTATCCGGTGTAAGCTCGATGATCTGTTCCACTAGATTCTTGGCAGCAGCGAATTGCGGATTATCCGCAGCATCTGGAAAGGTATTCGGGACCGAGTACCGTCTCGGTGGTTTGCTGGCCAGCCGGCGGGGTGTTCTCCTCATAGGCCACGGGGGTTTTCTCGCGGTCGGCATGGACGTTGAAGTATCTAGGGGGCTTCTGCCAGCTGTTGATCATGTCAGCTCTACCTGAATGACAGCACTATAGTTGGGAAGCGAGGAGAGCGCAAGGAAAACAAAAGAACGGGATGGAAGGTTACGATGAAAGTAGCGACCACCCCATCGTTGAAGTGCACTGTCAGGCACTCCGCAGAGCTGGGGCAAGGCAGCAAGTGATGCTAGAGGCCGGCATCGACCAAGGAGCAGGCGGGAGTAAAGTTGCATGCTGACTTCGTCCGTTTCTTTGTTGTTTTCATTCTTAGTGGTGGTGGTGGTGGTGGTGATGGTGGTAGTGGTGGTGTTGGTGTGTTCTGCACAGATGAAGAATGTAGTCGTGACGCGAAGGCCTTGGCAAGATCTTGCGTGCCAAGCCTCGAAATCAACGCTTCTCACACTTTGCAGTCTACTCTCCGACCATATCTCCAGAGCTGCAGAGCATCAGCAACACTCCCTGGCTACTTTAAGTATAGTGCCACAGTGTGGGAAATGCTGGGGTTAAACTTAGCGTTCGACTGCAAAATATAGCCGGACACATCTCTATCACAACATGCCGTATCTATTACCAAATAGTCTGTTTGCATGCCGCTTTTCAATCTTTTGCAAAGCTTAGATAGAGTACAACTATACTACTGAGGAAACAACTGTGCCAGTTATACCACTATTGTTGCAACATACTGCCACAAGTTTCGGGTAACCATGATCACAAATTTTCTTCGGCTTCGGCTTGGGCTGCAGTTTAGGCTGCAGTTGTTGACGCTCCCCAGGCTGTTATGGTCCATGTGTTTGTGTTGGGACTGCGTATTTTGAGGCCTTCAGACCGATGCTGTCAGCGTCCATTCTTCCAGTCTCTTTCTCACCTGGTTTTATTCTGGCCATAAATTTTGCGACCATGCTGTGATTCCTGTGCCCCACACTATGTCATCCTTGTGGTGCCCGTCCCACTTCACTTCTCTCTCCTCCAACCATATCCTCATCCCTCACCACTGTCTTTCCGGGAGTGCTGTCAGTGCCCCCAGCATGCTTGCCATTGTTGCGACAGTCCGGTGCGGTAGCAAGACTCAGATAGATGCTGTGGGCCCCTGGGATTGGAGAAGGTACATAGATCGAACAGTTCATCAGCAAGCCCGTGAGCTAGCACAGTTGCACTGGACCGTCACAACAAGGGGAAGCATGCTGGAGGTGCAGACAGGTGTCCTCCTCCTCTTCCCATTCTCGTTTCTCTCCATTGGCTCAAATATAGCCATACTGGAAGTATCTGCAGATACGGGAGTTATTGCCATCGCCATTACCATCTCCATTCCACAGAATTGTCACCGGTAATGTCTCCCGCTTGTCCCATGTCCATATCGCCTCTCTTGCTTGCTTTAACTTTGATCGTCACTATGGTGAGGCACCCTCTTTCTGGGATTGTCATTGTAGCTTGTTTGTCAGTCATCGCATCTCGTCAATCCATGCATGTGGCCCGTGCTGTTGAAGTGCCCAACGTCCTCCCGCAGTCCAAAGGCGCTGGAAGTGTTGTTCCAGGCCCCAGGGTCAATTCAAGGTTAAAAGTCAATTGCTGGTGTCTGCTTGTCAATTTCTGCCATTGTTGTTGACTTAATTTGCCGTTTTTGTTTTTGCCAAGAATTTTTTTCTTTTGGCAGCTGAGTTGAGCGATAAGGTTTTCTATCATTGCTATTTCGTTGGTCGTCGTGTCGCATGTGCGCTCGGCAGCTGAAGTACATGCCTAACCTCCTCTGGCTGTCCAGATGTGCTGGGAGTGCTGCTCCGGAGTCAATTCGATGCTAAAAGTCAATTACCAGTGTCCGCTTAGCAATGACTATGGTGGTTGTTGACTTATTTCGCCGTTTCTATTTTTTGCCAAGACTTTTAATTTTTGGTGAATGTTTGTTGTGGCTGGCTCGGCTTCTGGGCACTCAGCCTGATCCAGCTACTCGATGGGAGGAGCCAATATCAAGGCCGAGGCATTTACAAACAGAGTTGGCACTTCAAACAATACTCTGATTTCTGATGTGACTAATCAAATACTATTCCACCTTTTGCTCTCGCTCCCCCTTCCACTCGAGGTGATACCTGCATCGAGCCTGACTCTTCAAAATCTCCTATAACGTTCCATCGGTTGCTATATACGTCGAAGTGACAAATCCCCGCAATCCAGTCTACCCAATAACCTTTACAATCGCAGTGAGTCTAGTTAAAACTCGGTACATTCCAGTTTGACAGATGATCCAGGCGATATCTTGTGTTCGAAAATAACGTGTTGTAGACAAACTTTTGCTGATGATTGAATGCAAATAGGCCCTGTAATAAATAAGGGCCAGCGAGATTGAAAAACGAATACAAAAATGCCAGCAATGAGGCGTTGGTTGAAAAGTTACAGAATGATGGTTGCGGATCCGCATTGGGCGAGGAGATGCTGCGTAGGAAATTGGCGGGAATGCTCGGGGTCGAAGATATGTTGACTTGAAGGGTAAGCATCATTTGAGTCGTCTTATTGAGAGTGGCCACCATGCTTCATTGCCAACGCTCGAATATGATATCTTAATGCCCGCTCTCGCTCTCCTTGATTGTAATGAAGCTCCCCCATATTGTTGAGAACTGAGCTCATTCTGGTAGCCACGCTGCGTTGGCCCTGATCAGCCATCATCTCATATTTTTTAACTGCGCGAGAATAGATCTGGAACGCTTCGTCGCGCTGTCCTAGGCGATCACATACTTGTGCCATCCGTATGAGAGACCACGCTGCGCTCTGTATATCGGCTGCCTCTTCAGAACTAGCTAGTGATGCTGCGAAAGAGCTCATTGCGGCGTTATCCTTTCCTTTGCTTTCTCATACCTCCGCCATTGAGAAGAGAAGATGGGCTTCGTCATGCGGGCAGTTGTCCAGGTTCCCACACACAGCTAATGCTCCAGTATAATACTCTAGTGCCCATTTATGCCTTCCTTGCTTGGTCGATACTTCCGCCAAATTAAGTAGAGTCATTGCAATTGTATCATTATTTCCCACCGCCTCACACGCAGCCAAACCCCTAATGTAATGCTCCTGTGCCATGCTATATTGCCCTCTCTTGTTACATAGATTCCCCATCTCCGAAAGACACATTGCCATACCGAGGTGCGTACCAGTCTCTTCAAATTTCACCATTGCGCGATTATCATACTGCAACGAATCGTCAAGGTTTTCTGCTCTGCGACCAAACTTGTGCAAAAGACCTGCGGCCTCTAATGGACACCCTCCCTTCTCATATGCAGCTAACGGTTGGACATAACAATCATGCGCCTTTGTACTGTTGCCTTGATTTTCATATATCTCAGCCATGTGTCGGAGCGCAGATGCGCCTTTCCTGATATATTCAACCATCTCACACGCAACCAAACTTAGCCAATATTGATGTAGTGCAGTGTTGTATTGCTTCTGTTGCTCACATATGTTTCCCATTTCATAATGGCAATCGGCCACAGAGAAATAAAATACATCACCGTATTCCAACGTGCAATTGAACCATATATCATCCAAATCGGCTATAATGACCGTGTCAATTCTGAAGAATACCATTGTAATTGGAGGCGACGATACAAAAGTTGACACTCATCAATTGCAGCATTGGTTAGAAGTGAATGACACGAAGGGCAATGTATATTGAGCAACAAACAGAGTTGCCATATCCATTGCCAATGTTGAACAGTATATGACATAGAGATGAGAAATGGCAATGATGGCGGAGTGTGTATGGAGCGATGTACAAAGTTGCACAGGCAATTAAGCAGATTGGATAGTAAGTTATGTAGCACAAAGGCATTGTGATGCACTGTGTAATTTCCTGCTCAATATCAATTGGTGATTGTCAAAAGCGTATCATTTGATTGGATGTGATGAGTTGCCACAGCAACCCCAACAGCAGTTGTAAGCACGATGACAATGACACTCACCTAGGCAAGGGCGCAGTTGCATTGGGAGTGTTGGGAGCGTTGGGAGCCTAGGTTGGCACCGAATGGAACTGGGATATTTTGCTGATGTATGGAAATCTGGTAAAGTCAGCTATGCAGGTCCTGTCAATTCATAAGTAGTATGAGACGATGGAAAGACATATTGTAATTATCGAAACCCTGTTGACTACATCAGCAAAATGAATCATCTGGATCCGGTAGCCCCGGGACCCTGCAGAGGTTGCAGAGGGTGATTGTTAATGACACACTCTGCAGAGCCTCCGGGAGCCTCTGGGAGCACCAGTGAAAGGTTCTGGAGTTTCCGCGAGCACTGGTAAAAGGTTCTGCATCTTCCAGGAGCAATGGTGCAAGAATCTGCACCGTCCGGGAGTGCTGGTGATAGGTTCTGGAATCTCTGTGAGCACTAGTGCATGGTTCTTGAACCCCTGGAATCTCCAGTGCATAGGTCTGTAGCCTCCAGGTGCACCAGTATTCGGTTCTTGAGCCTCCGGGAGTACTGGTAAATGATTCTGGAGTTTATGAAAAACTTGTTTGTGATCGAGCGCAACCACCAAAGTGCTGGAGTAGCACTGGTATGGGAAAATAGATGTTTGAAATTGTTGTTTCTATTGATATTTAACATCTACAGTATATACATACTTGGACGAATACAAAGAGGGAGATATGACGGGCTTAGGCAGAGGTGATGAATCTCGACATCAGGAAAAACCAAAAGTTCATTGCCAAGCTGTGTGAGGTTTGCAAGCTCAGCAAGCAAATGATTGTATGTAGGTGCAGAAACTCTGGATAGGATGTGCACCTGAGAACCGTACTTGTCACGTGTTCATAACGAGTTCATAAAGCGTTCATGAGCGTGGGCCACTTGGTGCTGACTTAAGCATGAGTTCATGAAGCATTTATGAATGCTTCACGAATCTCAGAAACCTCAGAAACCTCAGCAAACACAGCGGATATTCCTCGTTTTACCCCATATTGTACTTGGTTCAGCCAATATGTGACTTAGTTCTGGTCGCAATTGCAATTTCTGAACCAAAGTATGATTGTATACGAGTTCTCATTAAACGAAGATCCAGATTTGGACACAAATAACAAGCTTCATCTTTCTATTTTCGCTACCACACCATCCATCAATCTGACACATGAAATTGTTTGATCGAACAAGTCATTTGAGTACCAGATCTTGTCAACAGCCCTCCTGGTGGCGAGGGTAAAGACAACAGGAGCAGGAGCAGGAGTAGGAGCAGGAGCAGACGAAGATGAAGAAGGAGAAGTAGATCAGCCAGTCGTGTGTCAATAAATGAGATACACCAGCATGCTTGCACGTTCTTGATGTACTCGGCAAGACAAATGGATTGAGCATACCCATGAGTCAATCGGAGTTGATCTGCAAAAGGTCGAAGGGGTCAGCACTGGAAGAGGAGGAGACAGTGGAGGAGAAGGAGAGCAGCCAGTCAAGAGTCAATAATTGATATACCCCAGCGTGCTTTCACTGTCATGATGTACTCGGCAGGACAAATTGGGTGAGACTACCCACAAGCCAATCGGAGTTGTTCTGCAAACATTCGAACAGGGTCAGCACAGACGGACAAGAACGATGCAAAGTTGGAGAAGAAGAAGCAGTACAGCAGCCAGTCGAAAGCCAATTGTTGATGTACTGCAGCGTGCTTTCACTGTCTGGATATACTCAACAAGACAAATTGATTGAGCATTCCCAGGAATATATTGGAGTTGATTTGCAAAAGTTTGAAGTGCGTCAGCACTGGAGGAGAAAGAGGAGGCGAAAGAAGAGAAGGAGGAGATGTAGAGCAGCCAGTCGAGAGCCAATGGTGGACGTACTCCAGTGTACTCTCACTGTGTTGATGTACTCGACGTGACAAATCAACTGAGCATAGCCACAGGTCAATTGGAGTTGATCTGCAAAAGTTCGAAGAGGGTCGGCACTGGAGGAGCAGGAGGTGGCGAAGGCAGAGAAGGAGGAGAAGTAGAGCAGCCAGTCGAGACCCAATGGTGGACGTACTCGAGCATGCTGTCACTGTGTTGATGCAGTTGACGAGATGAATTGATTGCGCATACCCACCAGCTAATTTGAGTTGATGTGCAAAAGTTCAATGAGGGTCAGCGCTGGAGGAGGAGGAGGAGGCGAAGGCAGTGAAGGAGGCGAAGTAGAGCAGCCAGTCCAAAGCCAATAGTAAACAAACTCCAGCATGCTTTCACTGTCTTGATGTACTCAACAAGATGAATCAAATATGCATATCCACAAGTGAATCAGAGTGGATCTGCAAAAGTTCAAAGGACATCAGCACAAGAGGAAAAGGATATAATATATGGTTTGGAAATAATAATGATAAGTTGTGATGGTGTTGATTGTAATGGTGATTGTGATGATAGTGACAAGGGTGAAAATACAAGGTAGAGCAAGTAAAATAAGGGTTCAGGGGTATGAATGGTTGTCAGGGTGATGGCAATGGTGCTGGTGATGGTGATGGTGAGGGTGATGGTGATGGTAAAAATGGTGCAAATACAGGGTAGAGCGAGCAATATATGGCTTCAGGGGAATAAGTGGTTGTCAGGGGGATGGTGATGGTGAGGGTGATAATGATGGTAACAACGGTGGAAATACAGGGTGAAGCAAGTAAAATAAGGCTTCATGGGTAAGAATTGTTGTCAGGGTGATGGTGATGGAGATAGTGATGGTGATAGTTAGGGTGACAATGGTGCAAATACAGGATGGAGCAAGTAAGATAAAGCTTCAGGGGTATGAATGGTTGTCAGGGCAATGGTGATGGTAAATCAAGGCTTCAGAGGTTGGATAAATATCTCTAAGTGCAAAATTGGCAGGGACCAATTGTACTCAGCCTGGGATGGAAAACTCGATATGGGTTATTCACACTGAGTGGATCTTGCCATCGTCAGAGAGAGTTCACAATTGGGAGGGGTCAATCACTCATCTCAGCAACATTGACAAGCTTTCAAAAATGACATTTGAGTAAATACAGTAGCTGCCGATTTCAGAAACCTCAGAAATACAGCAGAAACCTCAGAAACCTCAACAAGCAAAAAGTGTTTTTGCTGATGACTGCAGCCTCTTCTCTCAACTACAGATAAATTCACTACTTGGCTTCCTGATCGTAGATTAACACTTTCCAAGCCAAATCTCACTCAAACTACTTTCAGAATGCAGGTTCAGCAACCGTCTCTCACACAATTGATCATGCTTGACAGCCTCCAACACTCACCAACCGCACTCGAAATCTATATCTGTTTCTGCTCAGTCTGGATATATATCTCCCACTGCAATTGCGATCCATACTTGAGAGTCATCTCATCTTCTCTCCCCAAGCCTGCTTGAAAGTCATCTCTTATCTCCCTTGTTTTTATCCAACTGTGTATATAATATAGATATCAATAGAATCAAGATTCCACTCTCATTCAAGGCCTGTACAAATGTGAATTCAGGAGTCCCAAGGGCTGAGCATATTGGCAGCACTGAGCATCTCACAAACACCAGGGATCTCAAGAGTAAAGGTGATCTCATATGTTTCGAGCATCTCAACAGTGCCGGGCAGCAGTGGCGCCCCAGGGATCTCACGATCTCACGATCTTAGTTGCATTGCATATCCTTGCAGTAGTTTTTGGAGCATCAAACCAAAGAGGTCAGGTACACCAAATCGTTTGCGAAATAGCAACACAATGGTCAAGATTTTGAGAGACCTTGGCTAGAGCTCGAGAAGGGTCCGAAACTATACCATTTCACCCGGGGGTTTCTGGTTTATTGCACCAATACTCAGGGAGCATTATACATTCTGCTGATGAACGAACAAGTTTGTGGCCGTCCCTGGAAGTGGTAGGTATGCTGTGAGATGCTCCTGTGCGATTGTGAAATGTTCACATAGGCACCGTGAGCTGCATGGAGTGGGTCGGAGCATAGTATCATTATACAGAAGGGTTTTGGAGCATCTTCAGCCCAAAGGAGGATACCGGAAGATCGGTGCCAGGTCAGGGGGAAAATTTCATTATCCTGATGTATATCAAATTGCAACTCCAACAATATGCATTTACAGAGTATTTGGTATATACACCAATTAACGATTATAATCAATTGAGGGCAAAAGAATACTGTGAAGTTCACACATGCAATTGGTGGTAGAATAGGATGGTATGAGTTTTCAGTTTATTGAGACATCACCATAATTAAATAATTTTCATAGTTGCAACAGCCACCATCAAAGCGCAACAAGAATACAATCGGAACCTGTTGAGATGGGTTTTGTGATTAGTTTTTGTTGTCTCAATACTGTTTGCAGGAAATTAAAACCCATGGTCCGTGCTGACGGAACAATGTATTAATGCTTTTCAATCATTTCTGCCTGGATGACTGATTGCTTTGAAAATATTTGTTACCATTGTAACGGCAGCCGGCCAATAGCCGGGTATGTGCCCAGTATATTGTCACTTCGCGGGAGTGCAATTACACTCCGGCGATTATCTTACTACCATATTTAATGACTATTCTACTTTATCACCTATTTTTGTGTGCAACCGTATCTACTCTTACTCTCGAGTACGGAGCCATACTCTGACGTACTTGCCGTTACACCATCATCGCTTTTTACAAATCGGATAGATTTCGCCCACAGAATTCGTGATTAACTACTGCTTTTTGACGGGTCAGATTTAGACCGAAATTCATCGCTAGATTGTCGATTCAAGCTATATAACTCTCTTATTCAATTGATTAACGAAGATAGACATAATTCCGAAACGATTCGGAAGTCAATCAGTCACGAAAGACGCGTCGTAGGCCATGATGGCCATACCACTACTGAAGAGTCCGCAAAACCTGACCGTCAAGAGCAATGGCATATGAACGGACGATAAAGACCCATCGAAAGTCAATGGCGCATGAAGTAGACGATTCCGAACCGTTTCGGAAGTCAATTGTTCACGAGAGACATGTCATCTGCCACCACAGGCACCCCTGAGAACTCCAAAAACATCGTTATTCTGGACCTACAATGAGTATTATCAATAGATCGATAAATCAGGATATATTTTGCTGTATCAAGTCAGTTGACTACTGCAGAGACCATTCCGAGGTGATTCGGAGGTCAATCGATTCGAAGAGTCGCATCACCGACCGCGATTGCTACAGGTCGCAACATATTACTATTCACACTTATTCTGAGTATCATTGCTACTCTAGAGCGATTGCGCAGGATATGTATACGCTTTAATCGAGTCAATTGACTTCAACAGCAATTATCCCGAGATGATTCCAGAGGTCACTCAATCACGAGAAACAGGTTATAGGCCATGACGGCACCGCTGAGGAGACCTCGAAATACATTTAACGAGATGAACCGCATAAAGACAAAAGATGGAAACAAACAAGTCAGAATGTCATCAATGGCATCCAATCAAGCATAATTGACGATTCCTTACACATGTCGATTGATTGGGTCTACGATACCTCTTTTGCAACTTTTCTCTACTCACTCATAAAATCGTCACCAGAGTGAATATAGATAAGTATTCCATCCATTGGAGTCGATTGACGGGGGCAGAGTCAATTGCCAGACGTTTCGGAGGTCAATCAACCCTGACATACTTGTCACCGGCCAAAAGGCCACACCACCAAGAAGTCCTATATTCACCAAGTATTCGTATATGGATGAATGATCAATGGCCATTAAGCTGCTCAAAGTTCCAGCGAGGCTTTAACTGACCTACCTTCAATGCCTTGATTCATAGATTCTACTCCTGAACGCATCCATTTTGGCCACCGAGCCCTGACGATCAAGACTAGTCGATACGAGCTATATCCATCATTGCATAAGCAAGAGTACTTAGCAATTGCCTTCTTCTGAACTGATGGGAAACTCAGCAACGCATGTACCGAGCATCAGCATGGCACGGTAGTGCACTTACGGAGAAACGATTACCGATGGGCTGAGTTCAAGACCCAGATATTGAAGCTGCTATCGCAGATCATAAAGTAGGTCACAATGGGAATTATAACCCTGAATATTCCAAAGTGTCAAGCAGATCGAAGCCGATACTCTATTGTGTGATATGACTTGACCGACGAGCTAGTAACACAGGCGAATCAAAATATGCCAAATATATAGCTGCCGAACAAGCGAAATCACACCTCAAGTCATCGGATCTCCAAGCGGGAATAGATGCACATTAAAGTCGCCGTATCCCAAACCGGGAGTGGACGCATGTTCTCTATATCCCTGATCAGCATTGGGCAAATGGTTAACCATCTGCATATAGGGGAACAAACATCATTTAAGTTTGACGTGATAGCCTTCGGTTGACGAAGCGTATGAGCCGCCTCTGGACTTGCCGGGGAAAGATATCCTGAGATCAATATATTATTTTACATTTAGCTCTCCAAACCCCAAGCGGAGATACTACCGGTGGCCACCATCGTGACGTCAGAATCTCCAGAGGAAACGAAGTTTCGGCTGCAGGAGGGCGGTAAAGAGCACAAGCCTCCGGTTGAACTTACAACGACTTGGAGCCACCGTATTAGAGACTCTCTTAGCTAGCAACAAGATTCTCGAGGCTTGCGCCATATGACTTGGTGATTGCACATGTTTGCTGCGAGCTTACATGGAAGGCACCACGAATGGTGCGAGAAGCGCCATGAGCTGCACGAGCGAGCAGGAGCGGCGGCGGTACTTGCGGGAGAAGAGTTACCAACAATGCGGTGCTGGAATGACTGCTACCGGCTCGCCGAGTGACGAAAGAAGTAACTGGAGGGTGGGGCTTGGCTCGTTCATGGATGAACCGTTATTTTCCAGGCTTCTGGGAATCCCTACCCTCCTCCACTTCAGTCCTTACTTGGAATCCACAGTTAACATGTCCAGATGGAGAGAGGTGGACATCTGAATTGGTGCCTACAGACCGACGACGAAGACTACATCCCTGCAAATATCGAAAATTCGGAGGTCATTAGAAAGCCCAAGGCCGAGACAGTGCACCGCAATGCCCAATTGACCATGCGAGATCTATAACCTGTCGGAGGTTGAGTTATGAACTCTAAAGGCCCATTTAATGAGACCAACCTAGTCAATGGATTATACATCGGTCGTCATCACTGGAGGCAGCACCGATATCTTTGCAAGGGAAGGCACCCATGACACGACCACCACGCAAGTATGTCAGCGAACCGTTTATGAAACATACAAAATTATGGCAGCGCCACAAAATGCAGGTTGTACGAGTGTAGAGTGCAATCGCACACACTCATAGAAGGATGGCAATAGTCAATGGGTATATGAAAACACAAGGTTTTGTTTGAACTTCTACTGTCTTCTTAACAAACTCTTACTTCAGATGACACGCAACGAGAATTGCCATCACTAGTATCTAGCAACGATGGCAACCGGAAGTGCCAGAATCAACGGGAATCGACAAAAGACTCAATATCATACCGGTACAATCATACGTCGATCATGGAGCACCGATCTCCAAAAGAAGGAGATGACAGTCACGCAACGCAAAAAAACCACCAATATCCTTCCAAAGAAGGATGGCAACTTCATACTCTTAATCGAGTACCGAGCTTTCAACATGCACACAATCATGAATCGCTAAGAAATGGCTGCTAGGTGGATGGCACTTTGTTGAGCCACGGCAATGCCGTGGAATGCAGACTTCTCGAGTGCCGAGTGCAATCGTGCACACTCTGGAGCAGGATAACTGGAGTCTTCCTGCCGATATGGATATTCAAGGATACATTTTGATTCTACCTTATTCCTTAAAAAACACTTGCTTTATGAGTGATATTGCATGATTCGCAATCGAATGCAGATACAGAAGCAAGATGCCCTGATGGCAATCGAAACCCTCATACAAATAAAAAAATCAATGAGACTCAATGAGAATCAACACCACAAGAATCAATTGCATTTGGTTGTCAACGGAGCACCGACCTCAAAAAAGAGGGGGATGACAATCCGGAAACCCAGAAACCGCTACTGCAAATGAATTCTGCACCGGAAGTGCTGGAACGATAGACCATCACCGCAACCCACAAATCAAGCTGCAAACGCCCAGTGCACCTGGAAGTCAATGAGATCACTGCAAGTGCACCGGGAAGCCTAGGAGTGAACGAGAAGGCACTGGTTACGATGCTGGTCTTCATCACCGAATCGGAAGCACCACCGAATACATCGAATGCTCAATCAGCTGCAACTGACAATACCAAGGAAGTCAACCGCAACCAATGCCAGCAGCCAAGACCCGGCCAATTTAGCAGTCGAAATGTCAAGCTGCACGGAATGCGAACCGACAGAACTCTATAATGGATGTAAGAGACTACTGCGAGTCTTCATAGCTTAAGTTGCCGAAAGAGCAAACATACCGAATTACTTGGTAACTATGACCTTGTAAGGAATGCTTACAAATTGGATATATCAATGAATGATATCCTCAGTATGTGGAGCATATGAATGACCAAATGCACTCAACAAAGTCCTGACAATAATCAATTGACGTTGCCACCAATAATTGCGATTTACCTCACTGGGCTAGATTTAGGATGTCACCACTACAGCAAGACTTGGAATGGCTTAGCATGTGCAGACCCACTACTTTGGTAAATTCGGAATTTGAAGGCATGGGAATCGGAGAATGGTTCCTCGATGCACGTACAGCGGAAGGATATTTGATTACTTTGTCAGTACAACCTTATGGCACACTTACAAGTGAGATACCGCAACACGAATGAGTATGCACAAATGCGCATGTATGAATGCATTTCGATATACGACTGCAATCTAGGGCCAGGCGAAGCCAACTCAAGTCAACCAACCACTATTGGATATAAAGCCAAATGGAAACGGAAAGTCTAATTCGGATAACCGATATATGAGTCCATCTGGTATCAATTGATGAGACACATATGATCAATGCCGAATGGGGAGGCAATTACCGATGAAATGTACCATTTGCTTCGATATACCAAAGCGTGGAGACATGGAATTGGGGAAATCATACGAATTCGAGAACTCTCAAGAGCAGTGGCTATGACCAAGATAAGTACATTCATTCAATTATGCTAGTTGACTGCTGCAGCGATGGATCACCGGACACGTGGGCCACCATCGAGAACGAGAGAAATTGTATAAGAATGAGAATAGTCGGATGACTGTGGATTGCTTGGAGCTGTTAGGGGGATACTGCAGCTAGATGTGACTTATCGGTATTGTTGTACCGACTTACGGTAAAGGCGTATCTGAATAATAATAATCCAACTAAAGATATGGAATTCAATTGTAACGCGTTTACGCCGTTGTATTGTATGTATGAACACTGGCATCTATTGCAGTATGGTCCTTTAAAAAGTCGTAACTGTCTTGGAGGTAATCTTCTGACGACTCGTCGAAGGCGACTTGGGAAGGAAGTTCACCAGTATGAAAGTAGTGGTAGTATTCTACCCAAAGGTTGTGACGAACAAGGTATCGTGCGAGATGTTCGTACTTGGCTCGAGTGTTTGCTTGGGCGTGCAAGATGCGAGCGTAGAGAATCTTCTGGTTGTCTGTAATAGACATAAAAAGTTTATCGGTGAATATTCTTAAGGTAATTAACTTAATAATATTTCAGGTGGTTTTTCTGCTGTTGTGTTCTGACTGTGGTTTGTTCGAATGTTGCTTGAATCGTTTTGTTTAAACTTGTGGGTTTAAGGTGGTCCTTTATAGGTGAGTATTTCCGCGTCAAACCATCCTGCTAAGGGGTGACGGTACTTCTCTGTAATCTATGATGTGTGTGTATAGTACTATCTCATAAACACTCAGTCCACCGTAGTGGGTGTTCACATAACATCTGATCGTTGCTTCAGAGCCGATCTCGGTAGTTAGCTGTGGAGAGTTCCGTTTGACAATGTGTGGTTGCGTAAGCCCCCACCAGGAGTTCCCAAAGGTCATCCTGCATGTTATGACGTTGCTGACATACATATCGGACGATTACTTCGTATTAGTTATCTTTCTTCGTATTGAGTGGAATAGTGATCAATGATTTAATGAGCTGCCAACCCATACATTGCCACGTACCTAGTGTCATCGGGTCATATCCGTGTTCCCCGTAGGGGGTTCCCTCTATCAGTTCTCGTGTTGTAAACACGGCAGAGCTGGGGTTCGACAGTCCAGATCCAAGCACTTATTTTTTAGGTAGAGTTAACTACCGGGGCGCAGTTAGCTTATCTCCTTTGCTTATTCTAGTGCTAGAGATAGCAAAGTCCCGCATACTAAGATAATATCGCTTGTCCAACCAAATCCATGAAGCTAAGCACGGGTATGGTTTGTCCCAGTATTAGCATGATAATGAAGATAACACTGGTCGGATCCGTAACGCACAGCTGATCCGAAGACCCCTGCTTGGCAGTTACATTGCTTCGGCAGTATGGTTGGTGTGTCCCATGCCTTGGCCAGTACTATGGGTTGTTACCCCCAAGATTACTGTCTGATCGAGTGTGCGTACTGTCTCCACACTGGGTAGCTATTCCCTATGCTGAGACGTAGTATTGTAGCATAGACTATTATAGGGATTTCACCCGGCTATGTTGAGCCGTCTGCTAACTCATCAGTAGACATCCTCAGGGGTGTGATCCTAACCGTTGATTCATCTTTGAATAATGGCAAGCCTGGGAGACTAAGCCTGATGTACTTCATACGCATGCTAAGGGAAAACCCCTAACATTACCTCCCTCTCTAGCTCTGGTGACCTCAACAGAGTACTCCAAAGTAAGAAGTGATTCTTTTGCAATAGTTACCACTCAGACAGTGTATACTATAGGTATAGCTAATCTTTTGGATAAAAAGAAATAAAAATAAAAATAAAAAATAAAGGTGACCTCCGCTTACATAAAATCAAATGCGGTGTGAGTTTTTAACAAAAGAAATCTATTTATTCCTTCTCTTTTTCTTTTCTGTTCTCTTGTTTTGTTTCCATCTTTTATCTTTTTCCATCTCTGGTTTTTGTTCGTAGAACTTATCAATTAGTTCAGGTGCTATTTCTGCTAGATGTTCGTAGGATTCCCAAGTATTTTCTTCGTGCGTAAATCCTTTCCACTTGACCAAATATACGTGCTTCCGATGATCTTCGTCTGTCGGTCCACTGGCTATAATAGCTTCGGGTATCCATCCTTCGTTGTCTGCTTCTATTGGTGGCATATCTTTTTCTTTGACTTCTCCCCGGTACTGTTCTAACAGAGCAACATTGAATGTAGGATGTATTTTCCACGATACTGGTAGCTCTAACCGACACTATCGTTTGTTGCTTCCGATTTTACTGACTTTAAACTGTCCGTATAGTTTGTCGTCGAGTTTTCTGCATTGCCTCTTGGTTCAAATATTTCTCCCAACTAGCATGACCCAATCATTGACCTTGAATTCTGGTGCTGGCTTTCTTTTTCGATCGTAGTACGTTGCCATTTTTTCGTGACTGCTTTCACGTTGTGTTTCGAGTTTGCGATAGACGTCTACCATGTAGTGAGCGTATATTTCCGAGTTTGGGTTTTTGAATTCCACTTCGGTGGGCCAATTGGTGCGTGGTTCATATCCGTAGATTGCGTTGAAGGGTGTTATTTTGGTTGCCGCGTGTTTGGAGTTGTTATATGCGTATTCGGCCATTGGTAACATTTCTTTCCAATTGTCTTGTTCGTAATTGCAGTATGTTCGTAGGTAATGTTCAATCATCTGGTTCATCCATTCTATTTGACCGTCTGTTTGAGGGTGAAACACTGTTGACATTGAACGTTTGATTCCTAAAAATTGATATAAGTCTGCATTGAAATGTCCGGTAAACACCCCGTCTCTGTCTGATACTATATCTGTTGGCAGTCCGTGGTATTTCCACACATTGTCTAGGAACAGAGTGGCTACTACTGACGATTCCCGTTTTGCTGTTGGTATAAAGTGAGCCATTTTCGTGAAGCGATCGATCACGACCATGATATTTTTGCATCCATCTGACTCCGGTAGATCTGTTATAAAGTCGACTGATATGAATG